>CAJHQP010001909.1:0-98776 GCA_905132765.1 Moricandia arvensis
TTAATACATATTTCATATTTTACCTTTGATCGTTTTGTGCGGGTTTTATTCGGTTTATCGGTTATAAACAACCATATCCAAATCTACGATTTTTTAAACATATCCATTTGGTTTATATGGTATATCTTGAACCTGGTACCGTATAAAACCAAATACACATATTCGTGATCTATTTATATCTCCGTTACTGGTCATGAGGTATTTGAGTTTTATCATATATGAATCAGTCCTAGTTTGTACGATAGATAACTTCAATAGTGTTGCAATAGGATCAGCTCAGACTTTAGATAATCATTAATTGAATATAAAGAATATCTCGATCACTATATATATTGTTTACATTCTGACAGTCTTATACATGGTTAATTACGTTGATTACATTATAGCATTTTCTATTGAACTATAATTAAATCTTGTTTATATTAAGTTATTATTGTAAATAATAGTTAGTTTTAAAATTATAAATCTATATAATATAAATAGAATTATTCACAAGTGATGAGACATTCGATTATCCAATATACAATTGTATGCGGTATTGTCTGGTTTTTTCTATATATATGAGACTATGTTCGGTATTCTTATTGTGCATTATCTGATTATTAATTTTTAGAAATGAACACACTACAACTTAAATGATTTCTTCTTATTATAATTCGTCTGAAACATGATTGTGAATTGAATTTTCAATTTAGATATAGTTGGTTGATTCACTTAGGCACACACAATGTTGTAACTGGATACAGTGGAATGCCAAATTTTACGAGCTCTACAGGCATTGTAAAATTTAGCTACAAAGGTCAAGACGGTACTACTATTATATGGTAACTTATCTCGATACAGTAACACAATGGAATAATAAGTAGACGCTATTGAGAGGACACGACGTTTGCCTTGAATTAATATCATCACTGAAATCAGTATATGAGGAAAACACACGTTCAGAGGGCCCCCTAGAAGGTTAAACAAACTAGTATTACTTCAAGATATAGGAGTACACTCCGCGAGTGACCATTCCCTTGGATCCGAGGATCAATTTAAGAGTCTACTACTAATGTATTCGATGTATTCTCCTCCACTGGATATAACCACACGATAATAGAATAGTTACTCATTCGACACAACAATAACTAAATGATATTACTAAAACATTATATTACTGACATAAACGCACACTCACTCGAGCTCAATACGTCAAGGGACTACTAGGCACGGAAGACGTGGGTTAGAAAATGAGTTGCGAGAAGTATCATTAGACTCAAACTTAGATATCTCGAATTATTAAGACGAATATTCAATCACGATGAATTGTGTCATCACTTATTAACTTACCACGTAATGTCATATTTTACGACTATAACTAATTCCCATACATTAACAAACATCTTACGTTTGTGGACACTTAATACTACACGTAACGTATAAGAGGTGCTTACTCATACATACTGCTCACTCTTATCAATCCTTTCTGCTCATCTTCAAGTTAAGAAGAAGACCATGTCTAGAATGCAAGATCCTTTGAAGTTCTGAGATCCAGGTGAAGCATTAACTAAGTTTATATGTTGACGTAGTTCTTATGTATTTGAATCGAGGTGGCCCACATAACTATCTTCATGACTTATATAAGACATTATCTTTGACGCCCATTGATGTATCCTTGAAGAACGGGTCAACATGCGCGCTAGATGAACTTAATAGACATTATTGTTAGTCTCCACCATATATATCCAATGTATCATTGCTATTGAAAGCACTACTCCTTTGATGCCGCCCAGATATGACTCAAGCGCCATGACAAAGCTTCTCGTGAACATAGCAATATCGTGACCTAAATACATTGTCTTCTTTATATAATCTCTAGAGATAAATCATTATGTCATTAATAAAATAGAACAATGTAGTGATATATGTCTTCTATGTTGTTTATTACTGATGGCATATTCTGATATTTGTAGGATCGACTTATCTTTAGTAAGTGTAGTCTAGAGAAGTATAAATTACTTGAAAATAGATAGAATTGCATCTAATGGCGTTCTTATCATTAAATTGCGGAGCATAAGTTATTAAATTATATCACTGTCAAGTTTAAGTAATGTAAAGAACCTAATGTGTGAGTTACCAAACCTAATAATAACCTATCAGCAGGGATAGAGACTTCGCATATTGGCTATTCTCGCGCCACCTTTAGAGATAGATCTTTTGTCACAAACGTAACAAACTCTTTTCATTCACACTCGTATTAAGGCTCTGTCAACGTGAGTTCTCTAGTTGTGAACTATTATGTTACCTCTTAAATTCGGTTTGTCGTGTTTCTATTTGGAACTATCGTCGATACATCCAAAGTACATTATACATCATTAGTTTTCATAGCTTCTTCAGTCTGAGACAACTCACATTTGACTATATAGTGTCACTTAGTTGAAACATTGGACTTTATCTGATCATTTGAGTTTGACATCTCCACTTGCTCAATACATACAACATAGGTAAGGAAGAAGGAAGTTAGATTGTAAAGAATTGAAACTTCTAGAGGAATATTAAGTTCAATTGAAAAGTCTCTAACTAGAACACCAATAACCATACCCTGGCGAGAGGATCCATTGTGAGGACATTCTTCCATGCGAGTGGGTTAGGTTGAGTTCGAATGCTCTACAGAACGCCTCTCGACCTTGAGGTATCACCACGGGGACACAAGTTATTCCTTTAACACCTACCGTAAACATCGCACAAAGTTGTCTATCAAGAACAGACTTGGCAGATCAAAAAATACTGGTGACAAATGTATGATCGGATCAGCTGAGAAAAGGTTTAAAAACGTTCGAAACTATATTGTCTGTCTTACCGCACATTCTTAGGATTTTATGCTAAGACTTTGCAGGCAGAATAAACGTATATCTTGTGTAGAGTCTTCGATGAGGGTTCACAACAACCAATGTGATTGAACATGTATTATGGTAGGATCAGTTGCTGTACATGATAGAGCCAGCATCGCGATCACTACAACGGTGTAAGGTCCCATCATACCTTTAAACAACTCTCCCATACGAGTGATAAATAAGATATTGTTCAAGACTCACATTTCTCGCTATCTTCTATAGCTCACGCAGGTGCATATTATTTTCTTACTCCCTTGTAGTGAGTCAATAGATCCTTATCACCATGTATGAGCGAGTTATTAGAGATTTCTGCACTTGTTAATAATAAATGAACTACTGATACAAGGGACTCAAATTGTTCCTTCGCACGTCCCTTATTACGTGAGAAACTGCGCTGAGATATTAGGTATTACATAAGAGGATCCAGAATATTATCTATAACGAAACAAAAGACATAAATACACTATCATTAACCACATAATTGAATGATCATCTGCTGTAGTTGCCCCTGTACAAATAGATCTAAGCATAGGATTTTCATTTTATGAGGTATATTGACACTAATTACTGTGTCATAGAATATGATGCAAGTTATACCTCTACATTACCAATCTATCAATTTTATAGAATTGAATATGATTCTTGAATAATTTACTAACCTTATTTAACGAAAATATTATTTTTTCTGAAACCTCTCAAGAGTTGATTTTTTTCTAAACTTTACTAACCTAAATGTTCTGTTCAAACTATTATTCTCGCATTCTAATATTTTAATTCAACGGAAAAATTGTAGTTCTAAGTTATCAAATGCATTGTTGTCACCACTTCATTATATTAGTCGCCTATCAATACAACAATAGGCACTCATATTTATGCATATTAGAAATAGAGCATCCTCAGGTTTTTCCTCTTGATATTCTTTCTTTATTATTCAGAAAAGAATCCTTGGTTGTTGTGTCAATTTCTTTTCATACTTTATATTTTATTGTGTTCTCTGCTTATAATATATCTTTAAGTTGTTTTTTTGCAACATTGTGCAAACTTAGCTTCTTTATTATCAGTTGTTAATGTAACCTAAATTACTCTATCAGATAATATGGATACAAATCAAGTCTTGATGTTGTGTCTTGGTGTTACTTGATTGAAAAGTTTGAACATTAGGTGTGTTCCTTGCGCAGCATTTAGTAATCTATAGCAACTTTAAGGAACTTTATTCGGATGATGGATAATTGTTCTTGTTATATGACACCGAATTTATTTAAGGTTAAAGAATTCATCCTATTTACTAATTTTGTAATATAAGATCTTTCTGCGCACTATCCAGTGTGCACTTCCTCCCTCAAGATGGAACGTCATTATCCATCGAGAAGACTCGTGGTTGAATTATTCATTCATTATGTCAGTTTCTCAATGGAACTTCTTTTATTTCTGTTGAGTTGTCCTAATTTTATAGGGTATTGGAAAGAAACTTTTTTCTAAGTTAAATTTGTTGTTGATTCTATTTTTGTCTTGGACATGAAAAAGTCAAGTGTAGGTCCATTTCTGTGAGTACTTCTTCGTAGGTATTTAGAAATTATGAGAGTAGTTCTATATGTTCATCCTCTTGTGACGAAATTACGCACTAAATATTTCGAAACTCACGTTTTCTTTTGCCCTATTGAAGATATATTTTATTGAGTTGTGAAAGCAATTGTTATATGTATATTAGCACTTTCTGTATTATCAATTCTTCTTCTTCTATATCTATCTAGTAAGTCTCGTATAACTGTCGAGCAACGAGAAGATTTTCTTAGAGCGTCTGAAGACACCAGTTGTTGGGTAGATCTGATTTAACATTCATATTAGGCCTAATATTGATTACAATATTCAGTTTTAAAATTAATTTCTTAATTGAAAGAATTTGCACCCTAAGATATAAATATTATTTATTTTACTTTCATGTAAATTTTACTTATTTACTCTACAACATAAATTTTGGCTGCAACGGACCACGCCTTTGGTAGTATTCGAGTTACTCTAAAAATTAGTTAGTACATGAGAGAAATATATTTTTATGTTAAAAAGACAAAACACTTAATCAGGATGGATTAATTAATATTCGATTATAGAAACGCATCAGAATCAAATGGTTTTCTCTTTAAAATCTTATAATTAAGGTCAGATATGATTAATTCACATTTCGACATGATTTTTGTTAAAGAATTTCGCGTGTTGTTTTATAGCACTTAAAGACTCAGCAATTTATCTTAACTTGTTAATATAAGATTCCATAATTTTCTTCACAATAAGACGTATATACCCATTGACACGTATATAACTTTAAAAAGTCAAATTTTTGTAGGGCTATATAGATTCATAATACCTCGAGCACAATGATGCTATAAAATCATGATTAACTATTAGATTTTAGATTATTTCATTTCATTATATAGTCTTGTAGATTAGTCTTCAAATATTGTAAGACATTTATCTCAGTTTCATCTGCGTAGAAACATCAAGTTAAATATTATCTAAATATATATGGAAAATAATAAACACACATAAGTACTTACGGCATAAACACAAAGACTTTCCAATGTATGGCAACACTATGGATTGATGATTACGTCTTCTTTTGAGAAGTTCTTTACCACTATGTTATTAGTATTGCACTACACATAAACTATAATTCAGAAAGCATTAAGTAGTATAGGTTGTAGATTGGAGTAGATTTTAACATTATACAATATTAAACTGCTGCTTCATTAATTTTAGTAAGACATATTTCGTTTTTTCTCCAACACTCAGTATGTTGTGTTTGAAAAGAATCTGTACTTTGTATCACATACCGAATTAAACGAACCCAACTCATTATAATTTAATTAAGTTACAAAATAATATTATGGTAACCATACTTTATGATATATTAATTTTAATATATTAATAACATATGCTCATACTTTAATAAGTGAGTAATAGCTATTTTGTTATATATTTCAAATATATTTTATTTATTATAATATATAGTATATATTCCTATTCTTCTAAAACTCAATCTATTAGAAGAGTAAAGATATTTCTTCACTATGTATAGAATCAACACTCTCTATTGAGATTAGTCCAATAATACTAAACTTCGCATAGAATATCGCACGTCAGAAGACCGTTTAGATGAGGATTTAGTTATTATAATTCTATGTTGCTACACATGTTTTAAAATGCTCATTGGTGTGTCTCAGTTTATCTTATTGTAGCCGATATTGAACTGATGTATATTTGGGAAGATAAGTGACTTAACCAGAAGTCGTAATAGATAGTATATAATAGTTGATATACTAATGTTATCTGTAACATCATATGCATTACTTGATTTAATCTGGTTAGAAGAATATATACAATGTATGAGTGTGACTCGAACACTAATCTCAAGACTGTTGTAAAATATTTATGAACTTACTCGGCGGTATAATATCAAAACCTAAAATCTTATTCTACCATGTAGTTACTAACCATGAATTCCTCGAAGTTTAGATAGAACATCGCGGCGGATCTCGTACTCTCTGTTAGTATATATGATACTCCCTCATTAGAAGAGAATGCGCAATGTTCATGCGTCTCTCATATATTTCAGGTCTTGGTCTCAGTTTCTACAATTTTTAGAGATATAGATGTTAGTTATATTTTACTTAAAAACACCATTAAATTACACATTCCGTAGTCTAAGTAACTCGGAATGGACACTCTGTTGTTAATCTCTTCAGTAAGGAACTCTGCACATACTTCGCTCTTTTTCTACCATAATCGTAACGCGAGGACACCCCGCTTAAGGGAAACACAGACCTTAGTCACTCCTCCGCGATCTTAAAGAACGCAGACACATTACATTCCCATAAATCATACGTAAAGGAACGCTCGATGTCGGCACCTTACAGTTATTCCGATCACATTATTTTTACTAAGACCCCACGATCTGAAACAGCCTCAGATCTATCCGACTTCCTAGCTACCCCTTTTATAACACTTTGGACATCTGATAACACACAGTCCTAAATTATTTATTCATAGAATCTTGTTGATCACGATTATGGGCTATTAAAAGTTCTCAGCTTCGCCATGCTCTTTCATGACATCAATTATAATACATATCAGTTGTCAATCTCTCACTTTCTTAAAAGACTCAGATACGAATTGAAGAGGATAAGTATAGAGATGACTTATTGGAGGGAATCAGTGGAACATAAGTTTAATTCGTAATTTACGTACCCTTGATGCTGAAATAGTAGTTATTAAATTATATGTCTTTCAAAAATATTATTCAACCTCTAATTACTCGCTATTATCTACCGGTGTATTCATAATAAATTATAGTAAATTATAATATTACTTTGAGAACAATATTAACATAAAGTAACTTATATAGATTTTACTTGTTTTTAATATGCATTCCAAAAATTTTGATACTAGATCTTTTCAATTTTATTGACATATGTAATTAAAGGTTTTGTAAAAGTGAATTTTGAGGAAGAAAAGGACTATGTAAAATTTTGCAAACTAATTATCTAATTTTTTACGAAATTAATTTGTTTTGATGAATGCAGTTGAATAGTACTGTGTAATAAACTTATAATAATTAAAATAGTACCTTTAGTGGTAAGTTCCAGATGTAACTATCCAGACCCAAAGTAGAATGTTTCTTGACAAGATTGGTAAATAGGTGAACATAATTAAAATAAGGTAATTAATATTATTACTTTATTTACTATATTTTTAAATAGTTTAATTTTACCTTTGAAAATATAGGAATTAGTTTCATTTACAGGAACTTGAAAAGTCAAATATGGGTTAACGATTAGAAGACCAAATCATAGCACGCCTAGTTGATATTGCGTTCCATACAAGGTGAGGTAAGAACCTTTTCGAATAAGGATGTTTTATTCATCTGTGTATACTTTTGGATGTTTTAGATATCTAATATCTGTCAAATTTCATTTTCATTTAATTTAATTATCGATATTTTCGACTTTTTTGTTCGTCCTATTATTTCTTGTATATATTAGGAAGATTGATTTAGATTGAATTAGGATTATACAACTGGCTCCTAGACACAATAAAATCTTCTAAATTCCACCAAATAACTACTTATATGTTTACTTTTCACTTAATTAATATGTTACACGCTTCTTCCCTTTAGTATTGTTTTTGGACAACCTGGGCTCTTTAACTTATAGGTGTTATATACTCCTTTAAGTGTTAGTTTGTATCCATTACTTCTGTTAATTTATTAAAACTGGCGAGCTTCCTGCAGAATAATCTCTTTGTTCTATTATTATGCATACACTCTTATAGGGTTTAAATTTGTAATGGTCGTATAGCGTTGTTCATATTAGTCTCGAGTTGTGTTGATATATTATTTTGGAATCTTATTATTTTTTACTCCTTTATAAGGATTTTCTATATTTTTTAATATAGTTGTATTCACTTTCTTGGTCCCTCATGTCTTATTTGCCGTACATTACTATTAATTCTCCATAACATTATTGGACTGCGTTTTCCTTTTTGCATTTTACTAGTTTTTAAAGATGGATTTGATGGGTCTATGTCGTTGAGTCTGGTGTAAGAGATATCACAATCTTTTGGTAAGTTTGTCTTTATTTTACGATGCATATTGTTTGATATCTACGTTTATTTTCGACTTTATCATATTATTTTTATATAGTGTTTCTTTTTTGATTATATAAATATTAATTGTTTTTAATTTTCCAAGATAGGAATCACACTATTAAGCGAATATGTGTGCCTTCTTGAGAGATTTTTCGTGGCAATTACATGTACATCAGTAGACTTGCTGTTATTAGTGTGTTATGTCACGAGTTTACTTATGATACTATCCTGTGGTCAAGGATTCTTAGAGTTCTACAAACTTTGTATTGTCATATTTCTCTATTATCTTTTAGAACAATGAAGTTAGATTACTTAAAAGAGCAAATAGAATCTTTCTAAATCATGATTGAGTTGCTCTTATCCAAAAATACGACTAACAAATAGGAAAATTTTGATTATACAAATATGATGTGATCTCACTTAAAATTTGAGTTGTAAATTTTTATTTTTGTTGATATTTATAATAGTCTTCTTAAGATTCGTTTAGGATATTTTCTTCGGTCTTCAGCACAGAAGTGGTCCATAGGAACTAGCACCGCACCTCATTGCTGGTGAACGACGCGGTCCCTTTGTCGCTCTGGAGATGCTCATTAGACATAGCAACATATTTATAAGTCTCACAACTCGGTGTGCAAGCACGCTTGCGAGATCAGCTTATATACCCTAGAGAGAACGCTGATGTATCGTGGGTGAGCCGACCTCTGCTCTTCATTATGTGATTAACGGCACTATGAATTGTTGAAGTTATGATGACCAATTATAATGGAACCGTCCGTTACATACGTTGCTTTTGGAATAATGTGGTATAGTAATACTTCAGTTATAGTTCGCTCGTGATTTGAAGACTTTTAACGTAGTCTATGAGACTTAAGCTTAGGGGTGTAAAGTTATTGGGTGTAAAATTCGGGACGTTTTGGAGGTGAGCGGTCATTGCTTTCTAAAATCTCAACCAAAAATAAAAATTAAACTAAAAGAAGAAATAAAGAAAAGCATTTCAAAATAATAAAAAAGTATTTGTCAGATTAAGAATGTACATGAATTAGGATTAGGACACATCTGTCTAGAACAAATATAGATGTTGTTAGTGCAAAGGAGATCTTGTGACCCGATTCAATTTTTTTAATAATTTCTATCGAACCCTCATTTTTTTGGTGGAAAATCACGATCTTTTTATTAAATTGGCCTTACGATCAATGGTTTACTTGTTTAGGTTTTGTTTTTTTTATAATTGTTTTTGACCTTTCATTATGATTATGTATTTTTTTTTGTTATAGGTTTCATCAGTTTCTTGTTAATTCACCTTGGTTTTAGTTTAAGTGATAAAAAAAAGAAGAAATGAATCAAATTATTCCCGAATATTAACTCTGTAGTCATTTCCATATAATCTATTTCCTGTGTGTGACGTAAAAGACTCGGATTAATTAATTGTTATCTGTCAAAGCTCGATCATTTATTTGTTGCACGAAAAATATTAATGGCTCGCTAAATTAATCATTAATTAAATCGAGATATTTGGATATTATTTGATTTTTGAAGAATTAACGTCGTTTGTCTGAGATATTACATGAATATATAGCATGAGAGTGTTATTCTTGGATTATAGCTGTTTACCTCGTTTGTCATATAGATGTGGTTCGTTGTGGTTTCTGTGATTAGTCATGTCAGAAATATATGTGCTTTCTGAAATGGTATGTTCGTTAATATCGTCTCTTACTTGTCTAGGATATATTAGCTAAGTTGTTGGTGTGGTTTTCTCACTATTACAACATAGACTTTCAGTGGATTGATTAGAATAGTTAGACAGTTTGTAGTGAGCATTGATTAAAATAGAATTTATGTTAGATTCACATATGGTTTATTCAGGCACATAGTATAAAGTATGAAATTGTTACACATGGAGAGTACGTGTTGAACTTAGTTATAATCAGTGATTAGTAGTCTTTTATCGCATTTTATGTTAATGGTTATTTATGAAGGACTAAGAGTTCCGTTACCTTTATTGTTTGAAGTTCCATTACACGGATATTTATTAGATTATTATGAGATGGCTCATTATTTTTAAGTAATTAATTTTCACTAAGGTCAGCATGTCTACGATATATTCAGAGATATTATCTAATTCTACTAGACTATGGTATGTAATCTTCATATATTATTAACTCTTTATCTATTGTATCTAATTCCTTCTGTTTCTTATATTCTCGCTATGTTCACCATTTCCCTGGTTCTCCACTACTCTTTACCAAAATCTTCTTTTAATAGAGCAATTAATAATTATTTAGTTGATCATAGGTTGTTTTAAATATTTTTTATGTTTAAAATTAAACACTTTAGTTCAATGTTTAATTTTTCTTGTGTGACATGTAAGAATGATTTTATTAACTTACTTAAGTATAACTACATCTTAAGAAACGGTTAGGTCTCCTTGTTTCTTAGTTGGTGCTGTGTGTTTGTGTATCTTTGTGATTTGTATATTTATCTGTTTAGTCAATATTATCTCTTGGCACATTTTTCTGGACTGTTACAGCTGGATAGTAACACCTTCTCAAGTAGTATGTAGATTTCACTAGAGAATTGGATTAATTCTGTCTTGATTCACCTCAATATTGTGGTGTGTTTACCAATACTTAGTTACTCACTTATTACTTTTCTAATCTCGCTCTCACTCACTCTCTCTCTCTCACTCTCTTCTATTTTTCACTGTCTCCTTTTTGTTTACACTATCGATTTGTGATGATTAGGATATTTACATATTGGTTGGTCCTATGTTTTGTTGCACAATTAAAGTATTATATTGTTAATCTTGGTTAATATCATAATATTTACAATGAAAACTTAGTTGTTGTATGCACTGAGACAAAGAATGTTGTAAATTTGATACTAATAAAAATAACTAATGTGGTAGTTGCTTATTTTTAATATAGTATCATACAATCGCTTGTAATGATAAGATTAACTGAAAATTATGTTTTATATTCGTAAGTTAATTTACCACTCTTTTTGACTTTTTTTCTTATTTATTATTTTGGTTCTTGAATATTTGTATTTGTAGACTGTGACTATTCTCTATGTTAAATTGTTCGATGGTTTTGGATTTCACTAAAATTCAAGTTATATTATGGGTTGTCTATATCAACTAAACTTTTAATTGTTGTATTTTTGCATTTTGTTCGTAAGTCTTCAGTGGTTTTCAAGGCAAAGACTCGATTTTTTAACAAGGTATTAGAATATCTGTTATTTATATTTTTTTATTAATTTAATTATATATTGAATTTATGATTTTTCATAGGTGATTTTTTTCCTTTTTTAGGTTTATAATCTAACTTGGTAACACCATTATATGAAGAAGAGAACGCAATTTTGTACGGATTGTTCATTCGTTTGATATAGTCCTTTCCGATTTGATGCCACAGGAATACATCATAAAACAAGTAGTAAAATGGTTCTGTATTAGTAAAATTACCGAAGTTTCAATAATTATAGTATTTATCGTAAAGTTGATTCAATTTTAACTTTTTTATCTATGTATTGTTGAGCCGGTTACCCTTAGAAATTACCAGAATGTTGGATCAACTCTTAATGAGGAATAAGGTTAGAAGTTGACGCTATTAAAGTCTTCGAAACTGACACATTATAATTTTTTGATTTTGTATATTGCTAAAAAAAGATAATAAGCTCACAAGGTTCAATACGGAACGCCAAAATTGTAATCACAGAAAGATCGTAAATATGCATAAAGTGACTTAACACTCTCTTATGAGCTACTTTCCTATAATTATAACAAAAAAACTGGTATTTTGAATATTTCACTCTTCTCACAACTCACTTTATCAATTCATTCTCCTAATACTTGCCCACTGTGAGAAGATCGAGAAGCAACTGTCCCAATTGATGACGTTTCTGGAATTGAAGGACTTCCCACAGTAGATAAGATAGATCTTTGCACTCGTACACTTTAATGCTGAAAAGAATAGATATTTAATTCTTATTTTTTACATATTCATAAGGCAATTCTTCTTCTACAATATCTCTTGCATACATTTCCATTGTTTAACACTTATCGGACAAAGTTAACTGAATGATGTGATTAAAAATTCTAATATGAATTGTGTTTCGGGACATAGTTGAGTGAATGTAGATTGAGTCATATAGTCTTTGGTTTAGGTGGCTGTGGTAGATATTTATTGTTGTATGTATTTTATTTGTTATTTTTCATTAACTCGTTGTTTTCGTACTGCTCTCTTGATCTTACATTCTTATTGTTGAAAATAAATTCGTCTGTTGTTCTCCTTTAATATGACGCATTTGTAGTATGATGACTTCTCTGATATACCATGATATCATCAGCATAAATACACAAGTGCTGTGATTTTAGGATTGTATATGATAGTGTTTGTTGTTCGTTTTGTTTTATTGATTTAGTTATTTGTTATGTTATATTAGTTGTTCGCTTGTGGACACTACTTCTTCCGCATGTAAGCAATACTCAATAGATGCAACTTACGAGGAATTTCCTTGAAAACTTCCGTCTATTATGCATTCAGAAAGTATTACGTAATCTAGGAAAATATTCCTCCGATACAACAGGGTCTGATTTTCTCCAAAGCGCTTGTCTCATTGTTATTAGCTTTATGAACGGTTTTGGAAAGACTTATTTCCAGATAGATAATTGTGTATTAGCGATTGTATTAGTCGCCTATATTATGAAGACTGCGTTTCACCGCTTAATGCGAAGTCTTCCAGAGTCTTTCTCATGTTTAGATTATAGGGTTTTGGAAAGACTTCCAAGAAGAACGTATCATAATTAAGATGGCGATTTAGTCTTAGAAGGACTTCTCGGTTGCATATGTCTCTATAAAATCGAAAAATATTTTAACTTCTATTTATTGAGGATTATTTCGCATTCTCCATAACATAATATGTCAAATAAGAAAAACAGACTAAACAATTGTAACATTTATGTCATCACGATTCCTAATCTTCTCTGGTACATCGGTCTAGCATTATTAGAAATTTGTGTGAGGATGTATTCTTCGTGCCACTTCGCCTTCATTAAAGGACTCTTCAGACTTCGTGTTCTGAATTAAGATAGGAATTCGTCTGTTATTGAGCTCTTCATTTTAAGAAAACTCACATATAACTTGTATAATCTTCATTTCTCCATTTTTCTCTAGTATTGTTATTTATCGTCTCAATAGATTTATACGTTATTACTTTTAGAAGGATTATTATTCATTACATGGGTTGGTCTATACAATTTCATCATACTCCTCTTGTTAAAGGGTATTAATAACTCTCTTAGTGAATTATTGAGAATGACTTGGTAGTTGTTTTTGGTTATCGTGCTTTACATATGTCATAAGATATCGATAAGCAAATTTTAGTACTAAAATATTCAACCCTTTTACCGTTTCATTATTGTTCGTGAGGCAGGTTAATGGTAGTAAATATGCCTCTGACTTGACATTCTAATATTTTGTTTGTTTGGATATAGACGTAGTTCAAAGCCGTCTGTGAGGCTAAATTTAATGGTTATTGTTCGTTTCGAAGCTCCTGTTTGATCATGGAATAATAATGTATATAAGACTCGAACACCATTACCCGATATTCTTAGTGTGTTTAGGAATTACTTCTAAAGGGCAGGTTAACAACAGATTATACCTAAGTTAATATTCAATGACCTTTTTTTGATATTCTTCTGTTTTTTTTGTGTGAGGTATTATTCTTGGCATATAATTAAGTCTGATATTCTTCTTTTTGGGTTAGTGATCGAAAGGATGTAGAAGACTTATATGTGTAGGAGTAGAACAGACGCGTTTACACGACTATTTGTGGAACAGTTGACTTCGTTGAAGCACGACTGCAAGAATTCTGTGTATAGAACGTTCTGGACCATCATGTCGCTCTTAGAGACTTCCTGGAAGACTTGCGGGATATGAGTTGTTCTTTTGGGCAAGGACATAATGTCAAGACGCGTTCCGAAGTACTTCTCAAGATAGAAGTGAACTTCTTGTGAAGAACTGTTCCATTGAAGGACTTTATAGAGACTTTACCTGGAAAGACCATCTGAGAAGAACTTTCCTGGTAAGTACCTCTAAGAAGACTTCCTGGAAGATTCGTACTAGGAAATAAACTTTCCTAGGACTTAGACAATGTTCTCTTTAGAGACTCTATCACTAGGATGGTATACCACTCATAGAAGAGTTATTCCATCTAGTGTATGGACACTGTAGAAGGACTTTATCCATGGAAGACTCTAGAGATATGACACGTTCCACTGGATAGCATCATCTACCGCATGACGATTCCGCATAATTGGTAATGTAGCAATTTCGCTGGATACGAACGTTGTGGAAGATCGGAAGATCTCACCTGGAAGACTTTGTGGTTTATATGGTCATTCACTAGTGATTCCAATTTCCTTCATAGAACCCTTTGCCTTCCTCCTGGAACGTACTCTCCTGGACAGAACTTCGCTGTGTATTAGACCCGCTCCCTCCAGTTACGCACCTCGCTCTAAATCCTAGGAATGAAATTACCCCATAGAGAAGAGACCATCATTGCTTGGATAGGTTATGTTTCGCCAGAAGTCTTCCTCGAAGTCTTCCTTCAGGTTAAGAGTAACTTACTCTTCTATAGAAGTCGCTTATCTTCGAGAAGATAATATCTTTAGTAAGTCTTCTAGAAATCATCTCATGGAATGATCGCTGTAGGATTCCAACACTTCGTTGTATCATTCTTGTTTGACTGGTATATTACGTGTTTAGTTCGATATAGTAATGTGTACTCCCTTTAGTATTATATTGGTAAGCACTCTCATGTTGGTCACGGAATTTTATAACAAGTTTGAATGCGATCTTTTACTGGTATTATAGTTGGTGTAACCGTCATAGCAGAACACAATTATTTCATTATTTATTATTAAACAGATTATAGATCTTCATTAGCTCTTGTTATTATGACCCATTAAGGTAGAGAATTAAAGTATTGATTTATCCATACGAGAACTAAACTTAGTGTTCAAATTCATACGATTATGATCAATTACTTATTTATGATAGTAGTTCTGGCACATCAGTGAATTATCATCAGTCCATATATGTAATTCTCTGAGAATTAACCTTATTCACATGGATTAAGTCTTGCTCTCCTTGAGAGATCATGTAACTTCAAAGCAAGAATAAATTTGATGTAGATGCGTAAGGAATCGTGTTATATTATTATATTAAAGGCGGAAAAGGCAAGACACTTAAAATGTAAAAATGTGTTAAGAGGTGATTAATATTCTCAGCAGATTTTAAGGTCAATGTTCACTACATATATTGAATGTTCATTACTTTCTTCTACTTTTTGACTTATACTCTTGAGTTATACGCACTGATTCATACCTTTTTAACCATTCACTTGTACTTTCTTTGTATCATTCCGTTCAGTTATTATTGTTACTTATTGAATTCACTTTTAAAATCCTAGCAAAGAGTATTACTTATTTTGTACAGCTCTGTTCAAATCATATAACACAGAATTTACTCATTAATTTATAATTGAACGTATGATAGTATCTTCCTTATGTTATAGTTCTTTCTTTCTATTGATATATGATCTTTCTTAGATAAGTTCTTTTTTCTTCTTGGTTGATCTGTCTCTGTAAGTTTCATATTATATGTATCTCTTCTTCTTGTTATATATTCTTCTTATTAGTATGAAACATTTAATTAATTTCATTGTTAAATTTGTTGTAACTCATCTTATTATATACTACTAATTTAGTTTATAGATTATTCTATTTTTATATTAGTTCTAATTATTGATCTATATTTATCATTACTATGTTAATATTTACATTGATAATTATATTGTATAACAAAATTCTATTTTACGTTTAATGTATATTTATTTTGAATGTTTATTATATATCTCTATTTTGTGTTTGAATGATTCTTGTGTTATGTCTTTTTCTTAAGTATGAAGACTTCTTTATGAGTTATTTAGTGTCATTTTTTTTGCTAATTGGCATATTATTATGTATTGTGATTTGAATCTTATATGTTAAGTTTCTATCTTCTATTTATTTTGTAATTGATCATTCTTGAGATGACATCTTGTAGAAGTCTTCCTTGTAATTATATTGACTTACTTTTGATTTTGAAAATTTTTCATAAAATCTCTTAAGGATTGAGAACTTTATTAGAGGACCATTGTTCCTCTATGAAACGAGATAAAGTCTAACGATTTTGTACAAGACGTTAGCTACGACCCTCATTTCACTCAAGACACTAACTCTTTATCATTATAAGGTACTTCTAGATAAGTTCTTCCTCTTAGCTCTCTTCCACTCCTGATCGGAGTCTTTCTCCGCACACCTCGCTGGTTGTCGAGAAGTCTTCTGAGTTACTTTTGCAAAATTGACTTATAAAGTATTTTATGGACTCTCTGTTCTAGAGCACAGTTACACCTGTCCTATAGGTACGCAGAGCTACTACTCGACTTCGGAATCTTAGGGTTCTTAGGCCAAAAACGCGCCAATTACATAGTGTGGAATTGCACTTTCAGACCACGTCTCCAATGTCCGCTCTAGTTCACAGTCCTCTCGTCGCCTCTTCCTCATTTCTTTCTATTTGAAATATTTTCAAATTGTTTGTCTCTGACACTATTACATTTCGTTCTAGCTGATGTTATAAAAAGCTAAGCCTATCCCAACAATAGGCCTCCCTAACTTCGGTAGACTATCTTAGGTTGTGCACAAGTGGATTGAATTTAGCTTATCTACAGACAGAGATTAGAGGATTCAAAGACACAGAAGAACTTACCTGTAATAGTCTTCAGCGATAGAAAGATTCATATATCATCTGAACGCACCACTCTTTATTTCGTTGTAAGGGTTCCGTGTATGCGACGTCAGCGGAAAGATAGGTTAACTTGTTTATCCGAGAAGAACTTCTAGGGAGTATATATCGTTCTCTTCGGGTTCTCTCGCGCGATTAGTTATATTTTTGTGTAACGCATATTAGGAAGATGGTATTGAAGACATCTCTCTAGGGAAATTAGTCTCTTACTATCAAATTAAAAAAACATAAGTTAAACAAAGTGTCTATTTCTTCGCTAATTCTAATTTTACTGTCACTCACTCATCTTAGAGAATTACGTTTCTTAGTCTCTCCCACATGAAACATTATCCTAATCAAACTTTATATATCGACCTCATCTTTGATCCGTTGTATTGATGTACTCTTGTTGTTCTCACAATATTTCTAATCTCATAAAACTTCTACCTCTCAAACGACATTCTTTACTTTAGTTTATTCCATACTCAATATAATGATTCCTTATATGAAATCATCCGACGGTTATCATACTGATCTTATATGGACATTTTACGCGAAGTTTCTCTAAGATATTATTCTCACATTCGCCAACCTCTTTACGTTTGTCTCGGTCTTTGGAACCGGAATTTGAATTTTCTCTCGTAAGAGAGAGTTGAAAGGCACGATATAATTGGTTTGATTGTGTAATTTCATTCAATTGAAGACACGAAGCGAGTTGTCACTTAACAAAAAGATGTCAAATTCATTTTGTGCATTAGATGTTCTATATAGGTGTTTCTATCATTTCGACCAAATTTCTATCGCATTTCAGACGGGACCTTGTGTCTCATGTGGTGTGTGATAGTCCGACTCTGATTCATTCTCCGATCGACTGCATGGAGAAACGAGCTACAGATTGTGAAAAATCACTTTGCACTGCAAATGCGAAAGAATGAGAGGAGTGATCACGCATTAGAGATCGGGCAGAAAAAACAAGACTCATTATATAAAAATACACGATAATGGATAATACGGAACTGTCACGTTGAATTGGAAAACTGTCGAAAATTAAATCCGTGAGAATTGTTAATAAGGGACGGCAGGAATGTTAATAGTAGGATTTGAAAGAGAAAGTTGGGTCGTTTTATTAGTATTTTGGCGATATATGTAGCTTAAATTTCCTTGAGTCGGTAGAGGTTATCTCTTTCTTGCCAACCAACACTGAGAGTACGATTATTGCATTATCACACGAACTTTCTCTGTTGAACTTGTAGGAATTAGATTACGAGTGACTTTCGATATATATTTACAAGTATCTTCGTCATTTTGGTTATCTACATTCACTTTCCCTTAGTACTCAGATGATAGACTCATATGATAATAATTAGCCATGATGTTACCAACGAAAGACTCTATGAACGCTACAGTAACAGCAAAATTTTATATTCTCTATAGAGGAACATTTGTATGCTGCGGCTAGAATAGGAAACAGCTAACACTTTTTGTATTTAGGATATTTGATATTTGCTGTAATTGTTCTTACGATCGAACATGTTCTAGGATTGGATACTGGCCGTTCTATCCGTTATAGTCACAATACAAGAGGAATCGTCCGTCGCGAAAATATTATATTCCTAGTCTAGTGCTTATTTAACCTAGTCAACCCTTCCATACTTATCTTACTGTATCTATATTTAATTAAGGTTTAAAAATTCACGTACATTTGCTCCTCAATTAGAAGAGTCTAATTCATGAGTCTCTCACAGGAGTGTTATTTAAGCGTATTGTTACTAATTCTCGGATTCTAGCTTTGACTACTCTGCCATATGGTCTTTTTTATAATACGTTGATCTATTTCATACGTGGTAAGTCATAAGGGATCATCACAGGGCGTAGAATTAAAGTACATAAATGTAATCAAGATTAATATATAAAACGCAATTAATAAGCATAACAATATAAAATATGATTTCAACATGAATCGTAATATAAATATAAAAATGCAAACTCGAAAAAAGAAGAAAGGAATGGACCAATAATTAAACGATAAATTTTAAGTAAACTATAAAACACGAGTAATGAGATACACATAAGAAAATATATGTCATCCAAATTCAAGCTCCTTATCGAATGGGGAATTAATAACATAAAGGGCAAATGCTTAAATGAATACCAAGACTGAACCTCAGAAAATCGATGGCATAGACGGAGGTGACAAAATAAAACCACATTGGATCTAACAACTTTGGTACTAATCCTCACAAGTAACGAACACTACACGGAATTTAATTCCAATCAATTCTTTTAGCTCAGTTGTGGAGATAGTCTGTTAATGATTACACAATTACATATCAAATCACGCACACTAGTATTATAGACTTTAAAAACCTGTCCCTGAATATTATAAATATAGTACACGTACAACAAAAGATCAAAAAACACTAGATCATATTCCCAATATTCTCACAGATTTATCTGTCTATAAGTATATCCAACAGTCAAGCTATATATTTTATCATATATGAAGAAGACAAAACAATATAAACAACGTTCATAGAATGGTAACAAGCGACTAAGGAGATGAAACCACAATTCAATAATTGAATAAAAACTAAGTGAATACTATCCGATCTTTATGTTGACTCGTTAATCATACATAGCATGTTAAAGCATATATATATTCGCATGATACCATTCGCTAAGGTCGCGGTATTCTTAAATAAGAGAACATTGTGTGTTAAATTACCTAAGACGTCAGAGAGTCATTAACTAAAGATAATTTGTAAGATCCGTATACTCACACAATATTTATATTTATTTAAGATCAAATCGTAATCATTAAGAAAGGTAGCTTTACATTTAAAAAGGTTCACTATATAGAATCTCCTAATTGTAATAGTGGTTCCCGCTGTCAAGGAGATTAGTTCATGATTTCTTAGAACTATCAATCATTCCTTGCCTTATACCTCCGAAGTCTATATTACTCCCAACAGTATTCACTCCTCTCCTCGTGTTGAAATTTATTCGTCGCTATTATCGGAATTAAATATTAGTTTTCTTATTTAGGTTTCCTTCACGCACATACTTTACATATGTAATAGAAATTATGTACTAATAATTATTATCTCACTCATCACTGATAAATAGACATTCTTGTTATCATTCCTTTCTCATATGATTATACATTAATAATAAGATTATGATAACCACTCACGATGAAAATAAGATTTTAAGCAGAAAATTTTTGCAGAATAAAGCTTATCCAGTAGGTAGTGCGTATGCTAGTATTAAGACATAATATTTCTCAACAGCTATTTAATTTGACACTGTATCTCTATTCTTATACTCGATAAATACTTATCATAGATTCATTTCTTTCTATTGCACCAGAAATTGTCGCAAGAGAATGGAATTTAATAACTTTATATAATTGTTAGAGAATAATCTGCGATCCAGCACCATTAACCTACTTTATTAAGTTTTCCTTAAGACGTTTCCATAATACAATTGTAAATGAATAACAACAAAAAAACTCTATCTCTCGAGAGTTACGGTTATTATATTTGACACGCTAGACAGATTCGGAGTATTTTCCTTTAATTCTTCCATAAGTACTGACTAAGTTTTTACCATACGTCCTATATTTCATGATGGAAAAGAAGAGTTGAGGGTTGACAGAAGATGTCACTAAATAATGTTGTTGGAAAATTATATCTCTCAAAATAAATATATAAACATTTAAAACGGCTACATGGAATATAATGAAACGGAAGAAAAGTAAATACATATTCTATCATGGATTTTAATTATTTTCCGCTTATATAGCCAGAATCTTATTGTCCCGGCAACAAACGGTAAAGATGCACGATCCGAAACCATAGAAAGTACCCACGGCAAGATATGTTATTCCAGACTGTGATCATGCGCTTGCTTGTAATTGTGTACACACGTAACCGTAAGTTGAAGGTATAACACTTTTTTAAATTAAGATTGCACTATACACTATGTACCACATTAGGATTGAGATTTAGTTATGACCTTGTACACCTATACTAATGCATCTTTGAATTGGCGCGAGGTTGTATCTGTTTTCAAATATCACGCAACTCTAACTGGATTTTGTAGACATTTACATTATGGAATTGATCACCGAACTTATGAACGAAGGCGTGATTTGTTGTATTCCGGCATTTGAATATAATATCTCCGTGTTTCGCCCTCAGGAAGACTTACTAACTCACTCTAAACTTAACTCGTCTTTCTGCTAAGCTCCAACACATCTCGTCTCTAACACACAAGATAGACGCAGACTTTCTATTATAACAGTTCGAGCTGTCGGACACGGTGTTTCACACTTATAAACAGTGCGCTCGACGATGTCTACCCCAAATCTCTGTATTCTCTTTGATTTTTTCTCGCTCCAATCGGTTATTATGTAGTATTCTTCCGCTGTTTCGACGGTTACGCGAAGTCTGGCTCGATCTTTCTTCAACTACGCGGCTGATACTTTGTCTTCTCTATTATTCCGGTAGCAGTGATGAATTCAGTCGGTATAGTAGTTTACTTAGAGGCTGTCTGGCGATGTAAACTTTCTTGCAGATGTGAATATCCTAGACGTACAGTCTGTCTTATGACCATAAGTCTTCTTGATTCACTAATCGACATTCCTATCTGAGTCATGCCTTTGACGTTTGGCTTACGATTCGATAGTAGATCTGTACCACTACTCACCTCATCCTTGCATTCTTATTGTTCTCGCGGATATTAGTATAGTTTCTCGTACGCATGAATACGCGACCTCTATCCTCTCCTTCTCATTATCTGTCAATCTCTACTATTCTGTTCTAGATTTGTTATGGATGGAATTGTCTTCTGTTATATTCATCTTCGGCATAGTATTGCCACACCCACACACAGATTTATGGTCACCTCAATTGACTTCAGAAGGGAGTGTAACACTAGTTGTACTCTTTCTTGCTCTCACATTCACTCGCTATTCACGAGCATGCATTGAGCATTAACTCTATGAAAAATTTAGACCGTGATGATATTCTGATATACGTCTTTTGGAAAGATCCTCTGTAGGTAGAGAAGTGTAGAAATAATTGTTTCTTGTGTAGATAGCGTTTGCCTACAACAAAATCTCCTCTCTGACAAGTGTTCAGAGCAAGAGATTTCTGTCTTATACTCTCTCTCGATAGCTTATATAAACGACATAAGATATTCACACAGTAAGGTAAGAGAAGTACCCGACTCGCAGAGTCCTCTCTTAGTACAAAATCCAGACAGCTGACGGTTCCATTAGATAGGTAGGACGGCATCAGCAAGCCAAGACATCACAGATGCTCAAGAGTACGTTGATTAGAGATGCGTCGCGTAGGTCCTCTTTGCGCACCTGACTAATTCCATTGAAGAAAAGCTTTCTCACTGTCCTCTACTGCAAACGAAAGCCAAGAAAGACACGTAGACACAGAACACGTGCGCCTAGCACACCTAATTCACCAATCACTGTCCTTATCTTCTTGTTGATGGGTCCATAGACCTCGTTGAGGTCAACAACAGGAACTGCTTGACTTTGTAGGCTTAGCTGCATCTACAAAAGTTGCGGCTTGTATGTATCTTCATAGCTTGTGTATTCATATTCATACTCGACTGTATTTGTAGAGAAAGCTTCTCTATTATAGCACCACGTATGATTCCGTTGTTATCATACTGTATTAGTATTAAGAAGTAAAGGGTATTCATGACCACATGACAAATAATTAGCTTTTTTGTGTCGTCCTGAGTATATTCTATTAGAGTTGAGAGAGTTGATATACGCATCAAATAGAGTGTATCGGAGATTTTACGGACGATAATGTCTATATGACCTCATGATGTAGATTCTCCAGACCATAATATCTAGTCATGATATGCACTTATTGTTAATGATACGAAGTTAGGACTATCAGTGAAGTTGTATGCAGGAATTATTCTGATGCAGAACACGTTATCCTAAATAACCAAGATTTCCACGAGATACTTGCGACTACGCCTCAGCTATCACTGTGATCCTTATTCTGCTTTTCCGTATTATGACATAACATGAGGATTAGGAACTCACCTCTCTGGTAGTAAATATTCAATTACTCCAAGTATTAACCATATTACTCGTAGCCTAGTTGGACAACCGCAAGCTTCCGTACATCAAAGATGCATCATTGATCTCACTATCGGTATAACGGATCGTTGTATCTACAGGAAAGTATCTTCGAACGTACATATACATTCTCTCTCTCTTTAATAGATCTCGTTATGTAATTTAACACGTAGAAGACCTCTAAGAACCAGTTCTTCTAATATGAATTGTATCTTATAAATAAGATTAGACGTCTCTTATTCCGGCCACACAATGTAACAACAGAAAAAATAAAAATCCTATAAGACAAGAGGCTTATCAGAATTAACAGTTAAGCATCTGCCATTCTAGAGGACCCGCATAGTGTTTAGAAACCCGGAAGTGTTCTTCTTCTGGCTTCTCATCCGTCTGTTTTATTAATATCTCTATTCTCGTAAGAGTCGAGGTACGACTGTAGATGGCTGGTTCTCGAAAGCCACAGAAGATTGAAAGAATGTCGGCGTTGAACTGCTTCTCCAATCAGTGGACTATCCACTTCTCTCTTCCTTCCATGTTAATCATTAACACAAATTATGGCAGTAGATGAGATAGCTTTAAAGCTTAGCTTTGTGTATCTCCTCTTTACACATACAATTGAATCTAAGGTCACGCAACCTACCAGTATATTAGAAGAAATACGTAAAATAAAAACGATAGTGTACGAACATTGACAATATAATAGTGAGAGCTCTGTTTTATGCATAATATTATCCTCACCACTAACATTGAATTATGTGAGCAAGTGTTTGGAAAGGACGTCTCACACAATCTTGTGTGACCTTCGACAAAAATGTTCAGATGAGTCATACCAACGTAGTTATAAATATATGGTGTCTTTCTCGATCGCAAATTAGATAGTATGATATTACTTAATTTTTTTTCTGTGTTATTGATATGTATTATACTATTATCTTGATCTCGGATTAAAGATGATTTACTTCGTCTCAGGATATATAGTCATACTTTGAATAATAGGTAACCAGATCGAGCTATCTATTGCTTAGACTATACAGATGTCTAACGACTGTGTTGTTTGAACGCGATATTTCTCTAGTAGATGATACTTGACTCAATGTATAACCTAACTACGCATTATCATCGATAAGATTAGTATACGAGATACATTACTCGTAGTATTCACTCTCGCTAGAGAGTATATTCACTTCAAATTCACTCGAGACGTTGTCCGAATATCCTATTGCTCATTACTGCACCGTTTTATTCGGTCGTAAATGAATCGGATGGATATTATTTAGCATTACACTCACAGGACACTTAAATACTTTGATTAAATACAATATGAAAAAACGATTAAATTGTAAATATGACTACGATTGAGTACTCAGAGAACTTATCTATTTATATTCTTGACAAGTATTAGATTACCAACTGTATTTGTGTTTGTGTGCAAAGCTCTAACGAGAGTCAGAGCTAGAATATAATTTTCATTTTGATCCAGATATAATGAACGGATGATCACAGCTAAACCATGACAGGACGTTGACATGAGAAATACTAGGGATTAATAATTAGTGATTTTAACTAGTATACTCAAGATATCTAGATAATGATACTAGCATAATTGACTTATTGAATCCATTATCACCATTACGTGAGTCACCGTTTGACTATAATTTAATGTACGTATAGTGCGTATAGCACATCAATGGCTCGCGAGACCATTCTGCGACCTATCATTAAAAAATTATAATATTAGTGCTGTGTGATTCACATAGACAGCAGTGTAAATAATCACCTTCTTTTGTTCTATAGCATGAATTATCACAATATGTTATCTAGTAGATATATCGTTATGACGCTGTTCTATTATATATATATTCATGATTATATTTTATATTCGTTGTCGTCGCTGTTAATCATAGAGATATTATTAGGTAATGATTATTCGAGATTTCTAATGTTGAATAGACAACAGGAATAGTTGGACATTATCATCAAATTAATAGCAGTAATTTGTTATATTCAGTTCTAACGTTTGCATGCCTGCGATGGATAGAAATGGGCCCAAAGATGAGCTGGATAGATTTTAGGGGGAGTAGCCGACAGTTCCAAGTCTTTCGCCGATCTTAAACTCAATTTGGATTTGATTATTCTTTTTTGTTCCTAACAATGACCTTATTCATATTTTACGATTCTTATTTTAGTTTTCATTTTTTTATTCGTTTGCATTTTGTTGATTAATGACTAATTATTTTGAATATGTTATCATTGTTCTTGTTGCCATCATTATCATATAGTTCTTTCAAATTCATGGTCACAACACTCAAAGATAATACCCTTCTCATTCTCATAGGAAAGACACGTGTTATTTAAATGATTCTGTGTCTATTAGTTGTAACTTGTAACCCTTAAATTAAAGCCCCACTAGCTCATTACCGTTGTGTAATCATCGTAACTCAAGTGTTTGCAACAGCACAAATCCATAGTTAAATGACCAAAAAGGAGCTTGAATGATTAGTACTACTCTTTACATATACCTCATTGATTTGATATTGTTTAATGCCAGTTCGAACATTCTTTCTATTAAAACTCAAAATTTTGTCATTTGATCAAGCTTGTACATCAAGACCAGTGATAAAAGAATCAAGCCAATACGCTCATGAAGGTTTCACATATCGTACCCTTGATTTACATTCTATCTGTTTAACTTTAATCAACTCTATGACTATCAATCAAGGCCATTACTATTGTTGAATATGTGAAAGCCCATATCTAATACGATATTGTTTATTTAAGATTTAAGAGGTAAATCGATATAAATTTACTTTTATTTTTCTTCTCAAAAACTTCATACTATTTATGGGTGAATATTTTTTTCTATATATTAGACACTCATTATCTAAACTTTTTAATGTGAGACTTTGTTTGATATCTCATATTCTCCCTTTTAAACTAAAGACCATATTCATTTCGTGTGTTTTTCTTTCAGTGAATTATCTTGCCACCATTTTGTACCAGTAATATCATGGTTTCCTTTGAGAATGTTTCTCTTACAACATCACAGGTTTCATGATCTTCTGACTAGTTTCTCTCACATTTTTCTTCTTCTGATTTGAAGGATATTTTGGTCTTCTTGCAGACCGTATCATACCGTTCTAATACCAATTTTGGAGTTGTTGTGGGCAATGTCCAACTTTTTATTGTTTGATTAGTACGATGTTGTCTACTTTAGGTCTAAAAGACAAGTTCGTATGGATTTACTTTCGGTTTCCTTCCCACAAGGCTTCATACTAATTAGAGTTAGATATCTCCTTATATATTAGACATTCATTATATAAGTTTCTAATGTGGATTTTTTTTTTATATCTCGCACTTATGTGATCAAGTCCCTTCAGACATTGGTTATATTTCTCTTTTGGACACATCGAGAGCATTCGAGAAAGTGAAAAGTAAGAGAGGAAAATCATTAAAGTCTCCTGAAAAACCATACACGCACGTCCCTTTAGATTGAATTTTTACTTTAACCAAATCCAGCATTAAAAAAACCAAGAAAATAAGTATCTATTCTACTAAAGAACTTTATGTGAAACCTACACTTTCTAAAAAAATAAAATAATAATCATCGAAATTTCCATTTATAAGTACTTAAAAGTCAATATCCACGCAATAAATACAGTAATAAAATAAACATAAAAAATATAAATAACATAAAAAAATCCAAAATAAAAAAGAATAAAAATGCGCAAAAAACCAAAGATCCAAAAGCACAAACTGATGAAATACTCATACTCGTCATTCTCACCTAAAAAGGAAATAAGAAAAGGGTGAGTAACAAAAGAATCACTTAGTAAGGTATAAGATGCTAAACCGCAAATCAGTGACTCAATACATAGCTCTACAATTATGTAGGCCTAACTCTACCATGAACAAAAAAAATGCCTAGTATACCTCACAAAGTAAACCATTTATGTCTAGTACAATAGAAAACTACAATTAATGCACTAATAGCACATAGCTAACTCTCTGGCACCACGAATTTTGATTCACAGAGACAAATCATGTTTTGAAACTAAACTTTCCTTAATAGCAATACTAGACTAGCACAAAATTTAAAACAGAGTAGCATTCACCTTAGCAATATGGAAAGTGATGTCTATGAACTCCAGCTGCTCAAATAGACTCCAAACCTGAAATCAGGGTGAAAATTCGAGTTAGAACCCCCTTCGAACGGTTAAAAACGGGTAAATGGTGGTATGGTAAAAGTGTTGTAGGCACATGTTCGGACAAGACAAGCTGGGTTGGATAGAGGTTTTCTATCTGGTCGGAAGAGAACATGAAAAAGGGCGATGGTCGTTCCTTGATCTGATGAACAACCTGAAACGAGTAGAAGACTTTTTATGAGTTTTTAGGGATTTTCTCTTGCTACAGAAACTAAAATATAAACTAAATGAAATGATAAACTAAGAGATGGACAAGGATGAATATGATAAAAAATGATGGAGATGGGATCAATGTAGTTGATCTGCACGTCAATTGGTGACAACTTATCATGTGGGAAGGTTGTTAAAAGGTGAGTTCTTGGGTTTGAGGAACGTCAAGCGCACCAACAGCCTACATGGGGAGTCAATCAAGGCTCATATGTGAGTGGTTGGGGGTCGGTGCCCTGCAGGGCTGTGAGCTTGGGTCTACGGGTTGGATTGTCACATAAAAGTTGAATTTTATGATAATAACCCACCCCGTGGGACCCATTCTAGCTCTATAGAGCAGCGATCCTAGACCCTCACCTGTGAGTCCTCACTAACTTCTCAGGTAGATTATTGGCGCGTTTGACAACCAAAGACCTCACCCTTTAATAAGGGCATGTTTATCCGGGTCTCTTAGATTGAGGTTCTTAACTTATAATTTCACGTTTTTTATTTTTTTTTATTTTTTTTTTAATTTTCCCGTTAAGAGACATCTCTTAGGTCTCTTATTTAAGAGACGGTTCTAAACTTTTCTTAGTTAAAAGTTAAAAAACGTCTCTTAGAAAAGCTAGAACCCCATGCTAAGAGACCTGCAATAAACATTCCCTAACCCTCCCACTAGACAAGTTGTCACCAATTGATATGAAGGTCAATTATTGACAACTTGTCGAGTGAGAGGGTTGTTAAAGGGTGAAATCTTGGGTTCGAGGAATGCCAAGCGCACTAAAAATACATAGGGAGTCAGTGGTGGCTCACATCTGAGTGGTTGGGGTCGGTTCCCTATAGGGTTGTGAGCCTGGGTCCCACGGGGCGGGTTGATACAACATAGTCCCTACTTGTAACTATGTACATATATATATATATATATATATATATATATATAACAATCCTTAACATCAATCATGTCACACAATCGTTTAATCTTCTATTATCTTATTTTCAGTTTAACAATCAATAATAATAAACACACAAGTTTTGATTCACAGAAACTAAACTTTCCATAATAGTAGCACTAAACTTGTACAAGATTTAAACAAAGTAGTTGTCACCTTAGAAAAGTAAAATTGATGTCTATGAACTTCAACTGCTCAAATAGATGCAAATCTGAAATCGGGGCAAAAATTCGAGTTAGAACATTCTTTGAACGGTTAAAAACGAGTAAACGGTGGTCTGGTCGAAGTCCACGGAAAGTTAACCCGCCTGGTCAAAGGTCAGCCACCAGTCAACCCTTGACCAAATTTATATTGATTTTAATCGACCGGTTTAGCCTAACTAAAATTTAATTAATTATAAGCGACTGGTTTACCTTAACCAATCCTAACCAAGTTAAACCAACTGGTTGACCGAGATGAGTCACCGACGCCGGTCACCGGCAACGAGAAGAGATGGCGGCTTACCAGAAAAAGTCACCAACGACAACGGCGGCGGAGGAAGGCGGCGTTTGTGTCACGCATGCCGTAAATGATTTCTGGCGGCGTCTATGAATTTTGTGGAGGTGCATGAGCGCTCTTCCGGACTCTGATAGCAACGTGGTTGGCGGCTATGGCTTATGTTCGGCTAGAGGAACACGATGGTGACCTTGCATGCATGAGATTCACCACAGTGAAGAAGTTATCGACAATTTACTAAACGATCAAAATTAAACTAACGGGATGGTGGTTTCCAGTGGTTACATTGGGTGGCGAACGGCGGTGACGAGCCCGACGTGTGAACTAAACTTAACCGAAACCAAATTGAGTTTCGGATATTAAAGGTTCTCCGTCTTAGTTATATAAATTTGAATTTTCCTTTCAAATAAATTTTAATAGTTCAATTATAAAAATTATATATATATATATATATAATTTTATTTCAAATGAAATGTAATATCTAAATTATATAAAAATATCATGACATCATCACTAAACAAATAAAGTACTATTATTATATTAAAACCACACTATTTTTTTATTTATGAAATCCACACTTATCCTGCAAATCACATGAATCGTAGTTAGACCGTACTGTACTTTAATTTTGAAACGCTTATATTATCAAAACAACGGTTAACATTTAGACTCTTATTGCTTAACTTAAAAATGAAAAAGGCAGATATTCTACATTATTTCATTCTTCCTGTAAAATAATGTTGCAAAGATAGCTAAAGGACTTCACACTTCTCACTTATGAGAGTAGGGACATCTTTGAGTTACAATCGTAAATTCATATATTTATGTGTGTGACTATACTGATGCATATGTTGAACAGCTGTTATATTAAATAGGCAAAAGCATCAAACTCGTGCTATATAACATTTCTAGAGAATACTAGATCCTTTGTCCGCGCTACGCGCGGATTATGTTTTATAAACTTTTCTTTAATATATATTTTAAATTGTTCAACAAAAAATTAGCCAATAAATTAAAAATAATAGAATGTTAGATGTTTTAGTATAGTGATTAAGAAATGATTGCAGGTTATATACAATCTATAATCTAAAATATTAAAGAAAATCATTCTAAATTCAACTATTAAAAAGTTGTTTGGCTTATGTATAGCTATTATTTTTTACCATACCATTTATTATTCTAAACATATAATATTTTAAATATTAAATGAATTCTATTATTACTCATCATTTCATTTGATATGCTTTTTCCTCTAATAATATTTTATCACTAAATTTTATTGTTTACGTAATAATGTTATACAACATATCTAATAGATATACAATATTTAAATATCGACCGGTAACAAACCGCACCACACCGCAGTTAACAGTATTAAAAATCTCTACATATACTTATGTATCTATATATACATGAAACCCATATAACGGAAAACAAAAAACCCAAAACTTGAAAAATATGTGTAATACCAAAAACATATGTGAAATACCGAACTATATCTAATATTGACAAAATATTTCAAGTACTTTGGGTACCCGATCGAGTCTCGGATAAGATCCAGACTCGCACAAAGACCCGTAGAGCCAAAAAAATATCTTATAGGTACTTTTTCATGGACTCGGACCCGAACTAAACTTGTATTATCGCGTTGGTTTCAGTTAGGATTTTTAGTCCTGATAAAATATCCAAAACCTTTGTGAGAGTTACATAAGATTGTATATACAATATTTTAAATAAACTAATCATAAATATATAAATCTTTTAAAAACTTCAATATAATACAAATTTGTAACATAATAATATACAAAATTTTCAAAACACTAATTCATATCAGCTGTTATTAATCCAAAAAAAATACACGTTTTTAATATGGAATTGTGATGTCGACCTTAAAAATGTTGCTCTACAATATAATAGTAATTTTAGCTTTTCAGTTCTGTTTATTGCTTAGTTGGTGTAACACAAGATAGTTGCTTGATCATAAATATGAATAATGTACAATTTTAACAAAAATAAATTATTATTTTTATAAATTCTAAATCTGAAATTATAAACTCTAAATTGTACACTTTATTTTTATGTATATATGACATATAACTTAATACATATTGGTTAAATTATTTTGCATAAATATTTATTTGTTTCGTGATCCAGAAGTTATCCTCATTTCATTGCTTGTGTATTTCTGGTGTTGTTTATGTATTTGATGCGTAAATTAAATTCCATTGTTTAGATTACAATCTTGGTAAAATATAAGAGATTCAAAAATCTTAGATTTACATGTAAAAATATTACGTAATTGTATATATAAATAAAAATGGAAGAGAAATAGAAAATTAAATAATATATGTTGCTTAAATGTTAGAATACTATACTATGTAATTTTTTTTTGATATAAATATGAGAGGTGGAATTCGATCGTCTTTGTATATTTATTACAATTGTCTATATACTATATAAATAAATTATGTTTTTTCTTTCAGCGTGGATTTTTTATTTTATTTTTATTAATGTTCTTTTATTATTTTTATTTTAAGTAAAATATACAAATAAATTAATTATATTCTATTTCTTGTATGGTCTGATTTTCTTATGTTCTTATGTTAACTATTTAATTTCTATTTGAATATAATATATATGCATATCAAAATTAAGATACACCCAATATTATTTAGAAATTAAAATATGTAGTTTTTTGATGTATAAACAAAGTCTTTATTTTATTTACATTAACCTAACATCCTTCTATAATGGTTTGAACTTACAATGGTCAAGAGAAAGACGTACAATGTAAAGCTATACAAACTCTCCATTAAATACTAAAGTATAGAGGACCATTGGAATTTCAAGATTTTTTACAGCTCATATTGCCTAACCATAACCCTTGCTCTTCATTGTATTTGGATTCTTCATAATCATAATTTCAGTCACTTCACACCAAGGGACAAACACTTTCTTTAAACCCTCTTTCGTAGTACCTTTGTCTATCATAAAGAGCATCACAGTATTTTTCTTTTTCATATTCCACATCAACTCAAAGCTTGAATTCATCATAAGTATGCACAACACCACCTTCAGTCTTTTGCAGACTGGTCCGAAAGGCACATCTTCATAATAGGTTCACTGCAAAAGTGATTTAAAACAGGGTAAGTTTTATTAGTCTCTCATAGAGACTAAGCTTTGAAGTATAGGAGGTCTTGATTATAATAACAGTAAACACATACTCTTTTGATTGCAAATGTCCCGAAACCCCACGCGTTGTTTTTATTTCCGCTTCGGTAAGGACGGAACAGTCAATGAGAAACTGTCCATTCACCAGCCTTAAGTGGCCAACAACATTGTTCATGAAGATTAATTGAGGAATGTAGCCAAAAATATAAATCAGCACCCAGATAGACAAATTAAGATAGAGAAGATTTTATAAATAAGAGAGATTACCATATAGGTCAGAGAAAACAGAGTTGTGCGAGAGAAACAGGTAAACTCTGATTAGCAACTCTATACATCTCCTTGATTTTGGTAGCATAAAAATTCTGAAGCCTTTAAGTTGTTCCTGCTTTGAGATAAGGCAGGTATGTTGGAGCACGAGTAGAGGAGATGAAACCTTGCATCACAGTCTCCTGTTGGAGTAAAAATCAATAGACGTTAGGGATAATGGTTTAGACAAAAGTTGAAGATAGTAACTCATACCTTTTCATCAGTGAGGAGGAGCTCTAACCAATAAAGGTCCCATCTTTAGCAATGTTTCTTGCCTCTCAGGAAGGGACTAACCGAAATCGAAGCTCTGACTCAGCATGTCCTGGTTAGATGTCGTTGAAATAGACGGCGAGTGGAGATATACTGGTGGAGAGCTGAGATTTGCAGTGAATTTAATGGTCGTGGATGTTGCTTCTTCAGGGTAGATTTTGATTTAGGATGGATTTAGGTTTAGCCATAGAACTTTATATAGGAAAAGGATCAAGGGGAGATGAAAAGAAACATTCAAGGATGGTTTTAAGATCATATTTGATTGAGAAGGTTACAAAAAAGAAATTCAAATCGGAGAAGATGAAGTGGAAGAGTCTGGAGGAGAAAGTCGAAGCTTGAAACAATACATGTTTCTCTATCCTTTCTCTACATGGGCTTGGTGGGCCAGACTAATAATTTTCATAGAATCCAAATGGAAACCCATTCTATTTTACCCATGGTGACCTGGCAAAATCAGATCTTCTAATAGGCTATATTTTCCAATCCGACGTGGCATAGCTAGATGATAAGATTATTCTTCTTTAGTATTAGTAGATTACAATATAATGTTACACCGTAGTTACATTTTATCTTCTTTATTACAGTTTAAGAAACTTTCACTAGTATGACATGTTTCTTTAACTTTTCTTTGTTTTTAATTACTCTAATTACATCTCTTTCTAAAAAAGTTACCTAACTAAACTATCTCTCTTCTACTCGTCCTAGTCTCAAATCAGTTTCATCTTCATCACCAGTCTTCTTGTCGTTAACTGCAACTCATGATGTGCTCCTATTTCCACGATTCAGATCCATGCCATCTTTGTTATTTCAATGCTGTGACTCTACTTCAACACAATCTTCACTCTGTGAAATAGGGATCTCACAGCGCGACAAACTTTGAGCCACTGCCGCGATGTCTGACTACAGATCCACCTTCGTCGTCTCGATTCTTCTTCAATCATTGCATAAGCTCCATCTGCGAACATGTCTCCATGTTAGGCCAGCACCGACCTCTTGTTAACCTGCGATCGATCAGTTCCTGTGATGAAGACATAGATTGCTCATTTCCAAGCGAAACTTCTCTTTTTAAAGGATTTGGTTCTTAAACATTTCAGTTCTTTTCAAATAGATCCCAAACTCTCGAAATTTCATATAAGTCCTCTTGAATTAATCTTAACCTTCCAAATGTGCTTTCCAGCCTCTATCATATGTAAAAGAACACTCAAATGAAACAATAACTAAAAAACGCTTCCTAAAATGAATTAAATAAACTAAAACATATTGCTAAAACCATTAAATTATAAGATGTCATTGTTTAAGAATAATAATTCATATGTTCATACTGATAACTTGTCTTTTTTTTTTTGGCACATAAGTATTGAGAAGATCTTAGTACGAGTTCGCAAAGGGCGAGTTGGTGGTGTCCATCCAGTATGGAACGGATGTGCTGACATATGATAACTTGTCTATACTAGTTTTATACACAAAATATCATTGATGTTGTCCAAAACAGAAGCAAACACAAAACTGCAAAAGAAAATCAATGATTTTGATGTCCATATGGACACTAAATTATGGATGACTCGTATGAAAATCTAAATGAACTTCCTAATTTTTATTTTTATCCCATGTGATATGCATACTGAAGAAACAAATTCAGTATATACAACTAATGAAACCTATAAAATCTAAATGAACTAAAACAAGTTACTCAAAATCATTTTTAGTAACTGTACTAAAAACATTAAAATCATCAAATATTATACCTTGAGCAATGTATAAATGTACACATGTGGGTTGTCTTCCTTTTTTAGCAACTATGCTCAAAACCATTAAAATCATCAAATATCATAACTTAATCAATGTAAAAATGAACTAGTGTAAGTGTGATTTTCTTAAAAAAATTGTACATATAAATCGTTGTACATGTGGATAGTGAAATGTTTATGTACATCATAACACGTATAAATATTCAAGATTCATCTTATGTTGGATAAAACTTAAGTGATATTGGTGAATATTGTCAAATGGCATGTCTATCACTAAATAGATTTTTTTGTTCTATAAAAATAGATTTTTTAAATATTTATTGTATTCTTAATATGTGTGAATACTCTAAAAATCTTCATTCGGTAACTAATGAAATATTTTGCAATTCTAGCTAAAATAAGCATTTTTGTTTGTACTAAAAAATTGGTTTATATGTTTAAGTTGTAAAAACAATATTTATGTTCTAGCCAAAAAATACAATATATGGTTTTGGTGAAACTTTTTACGGTGTCTACATGTGCATCATTTCCCAAGTTGACTTGTATATTGTTGTACATGTGAATAGTGAATTTTGTTTACATAGTGGCATGTACATATGAATACATATATATATCATTACAAACAACGTACACAAGAAATTACTCATACACTATTGATATGTTATGATTTTAAAGGTATTTATGATCATTTAGCTTATTTTAATCATTGTAAGATTCATTTATATATATATATATATATATATATATATATATGCCAAATTGCAAATTTGGAAATAAGGGACAAAATCAAAGATTTATATGCAAATCAGAAATATATGGGGCATAAACAATAAAGCAAAACGGCATGGATCAATGTTACAAAATCAGAATATTTGCTTGGTCTAGATTGCAAAATTAAAAGTCTCGAGGAAATTAGTGAACAAACTTTAACAAATTAGAAGTTTGACATAAATTGGGGAATAGAAAGAGTTATAGGACTAGATGTGCAAATAATCAAAAGTTTACCATTGTTGCTCCGGTGAAGTTTTCTCTTGATATGCGACTAGAGCGACAAAATATTCCTGCTCCCACAAATCTGGTCTCGAGCATGACAACCACTGCGAGGAGGAGAAGACTTGACCTTCACGCGGATTGTGGTAGATCTCGTGGAAGGAAGCTCGCGGTTTGAGGCCGCTGACTTGACTTTCAAGCGGTTTGAGGTTTCTGGCTGCTCCTTCACGTTTTGATTTCTCAATCACAATGGATTGCTCCGACAGCCTCCGGCAATGCTGTTCTTTTTTCATAAGGTTCAGCCATTCTTTCTACGAGTACAAAAAAATGGTGAAGAAGATAGAATCAGTGAGCGAGTCCTACTAGTTGTATTTTAGTTATGTTTTAGTTAGAAAAGAAATAAATAAATTAAAGAAAGTTTCTTAGGAATTGAAAGTGTCCTATAGACTAATAAAAGAAAATATTACACCAAGAGTCACTTTATGACTTTGTTATTACACTATATGTCATTTATTGCTACTAAGATAGTTTTGTTTAACCAATCCTATTTTTTTATTACAAACTAACTAAACAAATGTCCACTACACTAACTAAATATAATATATATTTTCTTAGTTAGGAGACAAAATAAAGTGGGTCTATGTATTTTCTTCTTTCCTTTTCCTCCTCTTAAGTTTTCTATTTTCTTTATAAAATGAAATTTGTTGTTTCAATTTACTCTTTCCAAAAAAAAATATTTATTCATTATTTATACTACTTTGTCTATCTTTTGAAACATGTCAAGCTAAATCTTCGATGGTGGTGTAATGGCGCCAACAGTGACGTCAACGACGCTTCAACCATAAAGACTTTGGCTTCTCTCGCTGTCCTCTATTTCTACTCCAAAAATGTTGGTGAAACTCAGCCAAAATTGATTTTCCAAGCCGCGACATTTGTCTTCTAGTCGTCATGTTCTCGGTTTGATTCAATCCTCGCACCGTGTCTCAGTTCGAGCTTCCTCGTTATGATTCATCATCGTCATGAAATTCTTCCTCTCTGACGCGCCCTCTAACTGTCTCCAAAAACTTGAGAGTAAAAATGGCTAACTTTGGTTATTTTGCATATCTGGTCCCTCATCTTTGTATCAATTCGATTTTGACCTCAATATTTTTAAATGTGTCGATTGCTACTCAATTTCTTCCCCAAAATTCCAAATTTTGCATTTTGCCACATGTGATATGTAAATGAATACACAAATAAAATATACACACCCAAATGCAATATAAAATTATATGAATGAACTAAAACAAGACATTTAAAATCACTAAAATCATAAGATATCATAAAGTCTTTAATCATTTGCATATCACATGAATCCCAAATGAATCACTCGTGTTTATCATAGATATTCAATATTATCCTTTCAAATATTTAAACTTGCAAATATATGTTAAAATTTGTTAGGTGTACAAATGAACTGGTGTAAATGTGAGTTTTCATGAAACATTGTTTATATGGACAATGAAATATATGTTTACACGTTAACGACATAGACAATAGAAATATTTAAACTTGCAAACATATGGAAAATATGTATCCGGGTACAATGAATCATTCTACAAGTGAACTGGTGCACATGTGAATAATTGTCCATGTTAAAAGTTAAAAATTGGTTTTGATTAAAAAACAAATTTCACAATTTTGCTTACAATTTTAATTTGGACAGTTTTACCTACAAATTTGATAATAAAGTAACATAATTATTTGTAAAATAAAAATAGTTTAAAACTTTACCAATCACATCAAATTGTTGTTATGGTTTGAGAATTTTAGTTAAGAAGTAGAGGTAAAACATTTTAGTGGGAAAATATGGTTTTAGCGCCGATGGAAAAACGTGATTTAAAAGTTTCGGCGAGAAAATGTGATTTTGTGGTTTTACTAGAAAAAAATATTTTAACAGATTTTGACAAGAAATTTGTTTTTGGTTTTGACTTCAAAACACGATTATGGTTTTTTTGGTTTTTAACCAGATAATGTGATTTACGGTTTTAGTGTGAAACATAGTTTTATGGTACATTGCTTTAATAATATAAAATGTACAAAAATGAAACTGTGCACATATACTCATCTAAACATGTATAGATATGCATATGTACACGTGTTATACCAATTATAAATCTTTATTATCTAATTATTTTTTAGAATAATTAATTTATTAGAATTTCTAATTTTAAAATTTGGAAAATTTAAATTATAAGAGTTTAAATTAGTTCCTTTTGATTCCAACATTTAGGTCATCTCGAAATGATTTAGATAATCATCTAGACATGAAGGATAATGTGTCACGTTGTCAATTTTTGCATCAATATTGTTGGAGATAAACTCAAGACTAAGTTGGATAATGGTGACATGTCCTAATCCTATAATGATCAGTGTTGGTCTCTCATATGGTTTAGCGAACAACATCAAAGCTCGTTTGTGTTGTACACATGTACACATTTTTTGTCTACACCCTATCAATTTTTTTATTGTTGATATTTCACTATTTTTAATAAATTATAATATTTTTAACCTTTTAATCATATACATTGAATATTAGATATATATATATATATATATATATATATTGCATTTGTATGTTTATTTGCATTTGATGGGTTTGGAGTTCACAACTGAAAGTTTGAGACTAAATTGAGAGGCTATCTCTACCATTTGCAAAGTTAAGAGCTGAATAGAAAACATCCAGAAGTTCAAAGACCCGTTCGTGTAACTATGAAAGATTTGATTTGTACAATCAAAAAGTGAGGAGTCAATTTAAAAAGGTATATTTTCAATCGGAAACCTTTGGGGCATAAATAAATATATTCAAAATTCGAGGAAACAGACGTGAATAAAGCCAAACGGGCCATTGTTGCCTCATTGAGCTTTTACGACAAAGGAGAACCACTTCGGAGAAGCTCCAACTGGTCACGACGATCCTTGCAGCTCCAAAAAGGTGATATGATGGTGATGAATCGCGGTGAGTATGAAGAGATTGTGACTTGATTTCATGGCGAAGAGAGAGGCTCAATGGTCGCGTCTTCAGGTGATGACGGAGGAGCGCATCGCGAGTTGCAAATAACGATGGAGGAAGAAGCTTCACGGCAGGGAATGAGCACTCATGGATTGAACTTGGTTGCCGGTGCGAATTGAAAGGAAGAGACACGGTGGAGTTGTTGCATTGTGGCGGAGGAGAACAAGAAATGATGTTACAAAGATAAATGTTGATTTGGAATGATGAGCACAAGTTGCAAAGCACAAGATGTAAATTAAAAAAGAAAATCTTCACCGAGGAGGAAAAGAAGAGAGGTCTATTTCAGTTTTTAATTTGCTAACCGAAAGAAAAGAAAACCAGACAAATTGTATCTAATATTGACTTGGTTAGAGAAAACTATCTTAGTAACAACAACTGATCTATACTGTAATAAAAAATTATAAAAGGACCTAGGATATAAACCACTCCTAATAAAAACTCAGAATGTATGTAAATCACTCTAACTATACTCTAAGTAACGTGCAAAATCATGGGTCAAAGTGCCACTTATTATAATCTAGTAAGCCTTAAATTCTTGATTTATTTCCCTTCATTTAATTCCTAGCTTTTTGGTGAAACTAGAGATCCACAAATTAATTTATACTCCCTCAGTTACAAAATAATCTATGTTTTACAAAATAATAAAGTTTCAAAAAAGTATATTTTACTTTTTAATGCAATTTTTTACTTGGTAATAGTAGTAAATTGAAAATTTCAAGAAAATTAATTGTATTTATTTAAATTTGACTGGTTAAAAATTATGGAAGATACTAAATCACAAAATATACATTTAATAATAAAATTTAATATATTTTATTAATATTTGTGAAAAACTTAAAACATGTAATATTTGAAACAGATGGAGTATCTCATAGAAGTTAGATATATTGTATGGCAGTATGCCAATATCTAAGACCATATATGACTACATTTATGTATGATAGTCTCAAAGCAATTTTTTTTCTGAAACTTAAATCTCAAAGCAATTTCTTCGAAAAATGTTATTCCATCTGTATCATAAAAATAGATTTTTGGGGATTTTTACACATATTAAGAAAACACATTAAATCACGATAATGAATGTATCAATTTTTATAATTTTCAATAGTTTTGACCATAGTAACTCAATAAAGTCAATTAATTTTTCTTGAAATTTGCAATATTTTCATAGAAAACACAAAAAATTATCTTTATGATTTTTTTCTTTCTAAAACATGTATTACTCCATCTGTTTCATATTAAATGTCATTTATCTTTGTGCACACATATTACGAAAACAATTAATTTTACATATTTTCTATATAAAAACACAATTACCTATAACTTAACCATTTTTCAATTAATAAAAAAATAAATTGCAATAAAAAGTTAATAAATTTTATATCAAAAGTCGAAAAAAACACTTATTTTGTAACAAAAAAAAGTTATACAAGGACACTTATAATAAAACGGAGGGAGTATCAACAGCTCAGATAAACATGAAAATGTGTGATGAAACATGTCAAACGAAATTCAAAAAAGATAAACGACGTAACATTTTTGTTTGGTGTTAATAAATATAATGGGACGTGAATTAATCTTCCCACCATTCTGATCCAATCTCGATTTCTTTGGTTGCATGATTAACATGCACTCCAGTTTTTTTTTTCTACTTAACTTTTTTGTAAGTAGTGAACAGTGTTTTTAAAATGTATTTTTTTTCTTTTTCTTTTTAACACTGAGTAGCACACATTATACCATCGTAAAATTATCTCTTACTTTATTATATATGATGATTAATTACTTATAACATATATAATATTGATGAACAACTCCATGGATAATGATTCTATGACGAATCTCTCTTAGAAACATTTGGATCGATGGAAGTTTCTACATGTACTATATCCCTGATGGACATGCAGTCTCGAACAGATGACCACAATGAACAGCTCTGCTTATAGCACTCTGGAGCTCTTGAAAAGCTTGCATCCTATAATTTTGAAAGAAATGTCATAGTTTGGGATTCGAATCCCCAGACTTTGGTGTAGAAACCTTAATCAATAAGCTTAGGGTGTTTCCACATGTTTTTAGACTGTCATAGTGACTTTTAAAGTTTTCCATACAAATTTATATTCCATTGCTTTCTCAAGTTTAACGATTAATCATTTTCTTTTATTAGGAGAGGTTTTTTCTAATTCTCTTCATCTTGTTCTGATACAAAAAGTTCAAGAAAAATATGAGTTTTGTTTATCTTCCCTTGTGATTTTTTGCTATAAATATTTAGCAAAAAATACATTATATTCATATAACACTATATTTTTAAAACTAATATTGCCTTCGAGAACATGACGAAATAACTGTAAAAATAAAATATTTAAACTGACTAAATGTAACACTAAGAAAAAATGTATATATAGTTATAAAATGATTATCGATAAGAAAAGAAAATAAATTTATAGTATTTGTTGGTTTTGTGCATCTAATTAAATTTTTATTCTTATAACTCTACTGAAAAGGATCTTCTTGAATTGTATTTAATTTTATTATTTTTGAATTATTCATATATGTTTTCAATTATTTATACAATAATTTTTAGTCTTTAACAAACTAATGTCTAATAATAGTAGGTTGTGATTTTTTTCTTAACGTTAAAACCTAAAAGATTTGATTGACAATTTTTTGGCTTTCATGGCTTTATATAAACTGTTTGAGGTATCTATTTCACACAAGATCAAACGTGTGTTACATAGTTGGTGTTCTAAGTCGATACATGCAAGTGTCGGGTGTTGAGCAGAAGGCGGACCTCCTTATCAAGCCATTACCAATGATTAAGTTCAATCAAATGAGGAGCTTAATTGGAGTTCAAGAAACTGATCTCCCTAAATCAAGTTGGAATTAAGGGGGTGCTTGTTGGATAATTTCAAGCTTGTGAAAACTTAACATATCAATAAGTGTTTAATATGTTAAGAGATAAACACAAAAAGAAAATCTAGAATAGGAAAATTATGTTTTCTATTTAGGTTAGGTTTGTGTTTCCATATCCCACATGCTAAAGGAAATTGTATTTTACTATAAATATAAATTTAACGGAGAGGTGTTCCATAATATCTAAGAGAGATGATCTAAGATAGATGATATAAGAGAGAAAGACCATAAGATATATAAGAGAAGCATTGAGAGCTTTAGTTTTGAGAAGTTTCTAGAGAATTAAGAAAAATTATTCTTATATTTCTTTGTGTTTCTAGGGATTTGAATTATTGTTGGATAATTCCAAACTTATGGAAACTTAACATATTAATAATTGTTTAATATGTTAAGAGATAAACACAAAAATGAACTATCTTGAGGCCAAACACGTAGGAGAATGGGTTGAAGCTATGGTATCCGAGTTCGAGTTTATCACAAGGAACAAGACATGAGAGCTTGTAGATAGACCGGTTGGAGTGAAACCAATAAGTTTAAAGTGGATAAACACGATTAAAAGAAAAGCGGATGGTACAGTGAACAAGTATAAGCAAGACTTCTGGAAAAATGCTATGTACAAAGATAAGGAATATTCTTCGATGAAGTGTTTGCACCATTGGCATGTATCGAAAACTATACGGCTCTTAATAGCTCTTGTAGAAACAAACGGATGGGAGATTCATCATCTGGACGTGAAGAATGCGTTCTTCAATGGATATCTAAAGGAGAGAGTGTATGTGACAAAACCCGAAGGTTTTGAAAAGAAAGAAAAAGAGGATCGAGTTTATGTGATACATAAGGCTTGGTATGGGTTACACCAAACACCAAAATCTTTGAATGTGGAACTAGATAAGGTTACGAAGGAGATGATATTTAAGAAGTGCACGAAGGAGCCATCAGTGTACCGCAAGAATGAAGAAGGAGACTTCTTATTGACGGCCATTTACATTGATGATCTATTTGTGATGAGAACTTCACTTAAGGAGATTAAGCAATTTCAAAGAGGAGATGTCAAAGAAGTTCGAGATGTCAGATCTAGGAAAGCTAACGTATTACCTTAATTGTCGGGATTGCGTGAGCCCATGCCCAACTCTTTATTGTCTAATTAGTACGATATTGTTCATTTTGGGCCAAATAGGCAAACTCACATGAATTTACTTTTTTGAATTTCTTCTCAAAAAAATCTTGTACTAATTAGAGTTAGATATCTATTTATATATTAGATATTCCTCATCTAAACTTCCAATATGAGACTTTTTTTGATATATAAGACACAAAGCCTATAAAGCTTACATACATATCAGAGCCAATGTTAACTTGCTGTGTCACCACATGGATTTAATACATCCGCATAATGCATAATATTAGCAAAAAAGATAATGAAAAAAAGAATGAGACAAGATTAAATGAATTATGTGGAAGTACTAACTCTACTGGTAAGTCTTCTATTTAGGGATAGAGGTGACATATTCGAATCTCAGAAGTTGTGGGAGGGGATTTAGAACTTCTTACAATAAAAAAATAAACAAAGATGAACTAATATCGGTTTGCCATCCATGCAAGTGCATATTTGACTTTAGTCGCAGTTACTTTAGAAAAAAATGGCTAAAGGCACTACCACACATTCTAGGAGTTTCATACCCATACATAAGTTATGTCGATTTTATTATAACACAAATCTAATAATTCATAATATAATGTGCATATGAAGAATATCAACGAATGCCCATTTATCTAACTCTAAGAGAAAATTCACTTGTGGAAAGATGGTCAAATATTATGTCTTCACGATCACACCCAAATAAAGAAAACTTTCACCAGTGCACTAGATATGTCTTTTTTGACAAACTCGACAGTCAGAACTTACAATACATGTATGCACCACACAAAAGGTGGAAAGTAGGAAATTCGGTCTACTCATCTTTTTGACACCAAATCAATGAGCTCAAATAAGTTAAAAAGGGTCTGTTCATATGTTATGTACAGAGTTCATGCTATAATCTAGGAACTGAACTTCATTAATGGGGTTCTCTTTGTACCAGTGATAGATACTCACAGTCTCACGCAATGCAACAAAATAATAACCACACAATACTTATGCACGTTGGTATGCATATGCTTTGTATATCTTGTTGTTTTAAAAGCAACACTCCCTAGACTCGACATTTTACACTGTTTTCCAATTCCTAAAATTAAAGCTGTTGGTATCTTCATTCTCTTCTTAAGTTAAGCTCAAATGCAAGACCAGAAGTTATTTTTTAAGGAATCGCATATATACATATATTTTACCATTACTTTCAACAGAAAATATTTTAAAGCAACACAATTTGGAGGTTCACCATTTCTTTTAACAAAAAAAGATCTTAAAGCAACAAATTGCTTACGTACGATTTTTTTTTTCTGAATTTGCACATCTACCATTTCTTTTTAAATTACATAAATAGCATTTCTTTTTAATGCACACTTATCATTTCTCTTTTTAAAACTGCACTTTAACGAATGCCATTACTTTCAACAGCAAAAATAAAATAAAATTACATGTGAGAAGTAGTGGTAACATCTCATGTCTTCACTCACACAATTGACGAATGTCCTCACCAAGGAGGCAATAAATATGTCATCTTTGATAAACTCAACATTCGGGACTAGCAATAAGTGAACGCACCACTCAAAAGGTGGATACTGGGAATCGGGTCAACTCTCAGCTTAAACATATGAAATCAAGGAGCTCAAATCAGTTAGTTCAAATACTACGTACATATTTTATGGTTAATTTAGGAATTGAACTTCAGTAATTGATTTTTCTTTGTAGAGTTTCTATGTAATGGTGAAAGAAAAAGCATACAACAATTATGCACGGCGCTATGTATATGCATTGTTACTAAAATCACTAGGGTCGAAATTATTTGATATGTTTATTAGCCTTTCTATTTATCAAACCATACTTTTATCGATAGATGAACCTCAAACTTCAACTAGAGAGAAAGTATTGCAAATGGATAAAGCTTGATTTATCCAGAAAGTCTGTTACTAATCACTACAAAAAAACAACCATTTCCCGATTACACAAATAGTAGATAATCAGCCGCAATACTATGTTTTACGACTGATTTATGATTGGTTATGATGATCGCAAATCAACGGGTTGTAAAAAACGAGCAGTGGTAAATCATTCGTTATTTTGGCTACTGATGTATGACTGTTCTGCAAGTACAGTACATAGTCATTGTACAGTCGCAGTTCAGTCGTAAAACTTTCCGACAACTTTGCTACTAATCTTATCACTAGTCTGCGAGGTTGCTTTAGTCGTTATAAGGTGATGGACCATAATCGCAAATAAGTCGTAAAATTGCTATAGGAAGGCGATGGTAAAATATTAGTCGGAAGGTAGTCATAAAATATCACTCATATGGTAATCATAAAAATGTACGATTTTGCTACTATATAGAGACTATTTGCCTACTATGTTAATGATCGAAAAGTGTAATGTGTGCGATATAGTGACAGTTTTAGGACTAATATAAGATTTTTTACCGACGAGTAAACGACTATACAAAGATTTTAGTTTCACAATTTTGAGTTTTGGATTTTATTTCCGGGATTTAGTGTTTTAATGATTCTGCTGCTTTAAAACGAATGTCAATAAGAAATAAAAGTTAACTGAAACTAAAAATCAAAACATTAACAAGTTTTGATACAAAAGAACTCATATTCTTTAGGAGTTAAACAAGCTTTCAACACCAAAAGATTAGTTTGAGTACAAGAGGAGGAACTAAGATTTTTTTTTAAAAGGGAACTTAATTATCAGATTGGTTAGCTTGCAGTCAAAAACTTTTCCACCAAAGAGAGTTCCTTGATCATTTTTCTTGCTTTGCGTTATAAGCAGTCTGTTCCTCAATTTTGCGGTGAGCGTCGTCAAGCTGTTTTTTACAGATCCAAGAATGAAGAAGAGCATGCACTGTACTTCTGCTTTCCACTGAAAATATATTTTTGTGGCTTCCAATTTTGTAGTGTCGTCCTCTTTCATTTGTGAAAGTAGACTGCAAAAAGATAACAACCGAGTATGATCTATCAAAAACCAGAAGAAAAGAGTACGATGATGTATTGAAAAATAAACTATCAAACGAGAGAAAACAATATCATGTATCAAAAACAAACCAAACTTAAAGAAATAGTTTACAAGGAGGATAGCTGGTTATCGTTTTCTATGGAGAGCTCTGCAACGTTTGAAGTACCGTATGAAGTCTCCGAGTTTTCAACCTCAAGGTCAGTCAACTTTGGTTGCTTGTTCTTCTAATACGCCTCTGCAACCTTTTATGCTTTCATATCGACAAAGTTCCATCCTTTTTTGTATGCGTCCTAATGAAAACTTCGGCAAGTGTCACCTGTCTACCCAATTCCTCTACATGAAATGGTAAAAATTAAAGGTTAATAAGACAGAATAACTTTTAACTTGGACAAAGAAAAGGAAGTTACCATTTCTTGTTCGATTTGTAGGTAAGACTTCTGTCCGGAGTTGTGCTTGTGAGGACGAAGTCTTTTACGGTCAGACATTTGAGCCACTGATGTCCTTGAACTATTGTCTTGGGCTTCAGCAATGTCCCAAAACTCTATAGTTTCTTTCCAAAAAGTATCGGCAATCCAAGTTGGTTGCATTCCAGAAGTCTTACAAGTTCTAACCATGTCTTTCATACTACGCTAACATATCTACTCAACTTTTCCTGAACTGTAATGGTTAGTGTATGATACCATGTGTGAGTTTTCTACAATACAAAGAAGGTTGATATTAGAAACCAAATTAAAAAAAGTTGAAATGTGAAGTTTAGAAGAAAGAACTCAACTGCAAATTCTACAAAGTATCTTTCATGTAATCCAACCGTAGTATGGACCATCAAACTTGTTTGTAAAGATTTTCGTGATCTTCCAAGTCAATTTTTACTTTCACAACTAAAACTATAAATACAGAAACATTAGTCATATTAGGAGGAGAGTTATATCATCAAAAGAACATTCATCATTATTCAACAAACATTAATCAATATTGTTCATATTTAGTGAATGAAACTGAAAAATAGATCCAAAAGTAAGCAAACAAAAAAACTAAAAACGTTAATGAACAAAAATACAAGCTTAAACTTGTAATGAACTAAACAAAAATATTCAAAACATTCACTAGTCATAAATTTTAAACCCTTAATGAACAAAAGACAAAACATTCAAAACATTAACAACTCATTAACCTTAAACCCGCAATTAACAAAAGACCAAACATTTAGAAGACAAAAAGAACAAGTCATTAACTAGAAAAACAAACAATTCACATGATCTTAAACCCGTAATGAAAGAACATAAACCATTCAAAAATTCAAAAGTCATAGAGTGTAAACCCTTAATGAAAAAAGTGAATCCGAGTATTTAGAAGACAAAACATTCAAAAGTTATTCATAAGACAAAACAAACAAGTCACGTGAGATTAACTAACAGTCCGAGCATCAGAGAAGACAAAACATTCACAAGTCATTCACAAGATAAAACATCATTCACAAGTCACAAGAGCTTAATAAATAAACCCGAGCATCACATAAGACAAAACATTCACAAGTATTAACCAAGGTAAATCGAGAGAAAACATTCACAAGTAATCACTCACAACTTATCATTACAAAGTGAATCAAACTAAGCGTAAAGATAAGAAACTACCAAGTGGTTCCAGGCTCCAAGTTGGGAGAAAGGTCTGGGTGTAGAGCTCCATGCCTGGCTGGGATAGCAGCACACTGGGAACGCTCATCTGGTCTTCAAAGAGAGTTGTTTCTACATGAGGTAGTCCATTGAGACATGTTACTCATCTTTTGGACCTTCTGTGATCTTCAATTTTTTGAGCTTCAGAACTTCTAGAATGTTGCGTTGCTGGTTGTCGAGTGGTTGAGGCTTGAGACTCTCGAGATTGTGAATTCTGAGACGCTCGAGGTTAGGGGTGATGGATATGGATGAATTTCAGGAGTTGAATCAGCTCTGAATTGGACCGTCGACTCCTGGAAGATATGTGTCGGAGGTGGGTAATCAGACACAGATTGTGGAGGTTTGTGGTTGGATACAGGCGGAGGCGCTTTCGTTGTTGGAAAAAACTCATGCTGCAAGGGAAGGGGAGATGGTGTCTTCACAGTGGAGGTGATTGTCTTCTTTTGTTCTTTCTTCTGGCCATCATCTTCATATTAACGGAGGATACAAAGAGTTTGCAATCGTCTGAGGGGGTTGATATGGATGTGATTGAGGAGGAGGTAAAGAGAACCCGATTGATTTAGGGTTTTGGTTGTTCTTCGAGAAAGAGTGAAAGTGATGAACTGTTGAAAATAATTGGGCTTAGGCATGGTTAATTAATTTGGGACCAAATTATTTGGGTTTGGCTATTTGAGTGGGAAGTAAAAATATTGGTTAATAACTAAATGAAAATTAAAAACATAATAATACAACTTATAATTTACAACAATATAAGTTTAGTTTATATGGCACAACATTATAATAATTTTAGAACATAATACAACATTATAGTAAAGTTTAAAACATAATTATACAACATTATAATTTAGGGTTTAGGGTCTTAGAGTTTAGGGTTTAGGGGTGAACTATATAATAAATTAGTATGGTGCTTCTCCATATTCATCATCATATCAAGAATACGACGATAAATTACATTGGAATTCATCATCCATTTCGGCATCTTCCATCGAGATTTATTGGTTCTCCCTCAAGTATGAACTAAATGGTTGACTATAGATGTTCAATTGTAGTCCTAAAGTCATCATTTTCTTGTTGCAACAACGTCGATTCTTTGTCTTCATATTCTCCTAAAATGATTCCCCTTGGATTCACTTTTAGAACATTGAGCCATGACTACTTTGGTTTCTTTACGTATGGATACATGATATAACAAAATTGATCTGCTTGAGATGCTGTGCAATATCAAATAATAAAATTATATATATATATATATATATATATATATATATATATATATATATATATATATATATATATATATATATATATATATATATGTGTGTGTGTGTGTGTGTGTGTGTGTGTGTACCTATAATAAATTATTTGTATTTATAGTATTTCTTCGATGAAAGAACGTCAACGATGCAAAATCATTGCTCCGCTGAGTGTCTCCACCAATTACATGATCATAACACTTACACTTAAAAGGTGTGGTTTCAAATTGACCGCCCCCTCATACTCAATTTATATGATATCAGTTAAGATCCTGTAGTAATCAGCTTCATCATATGCACTTGGGTAACTCTATCCTTTAACACACACCGTAGTTACAAGTGTTTTGTTCCTCACCATGCTTTTGTGTATGAAACAAAAAGCCTCTTGGGAAATAGATAGGCCATGTTTTGGTCTTATTCACGTGTCCATGCACAATATCTTTAACTCAAGGAAAAAAATAATGTGTGTTGCCTCCAATAAGTAACTTGCATATATATAATATCAATTTATTGAATTATAAACATTTATGTATATATAAAGTGTATTAGTCAGACGTACATAATATTTGACCCATAAATGATAGCCGTCAGCTCTCTTCATGGAGAGTTCTTTTTCGGAGAGGTCTGATTTTTGGCAAGTAGAAAATTTTCAAACATCCTATATTAGTCAGCCAAAAATTAATATGAGAAATTTTAGTAGGGTAAATCAAAAATATGATAATTACCAAATTATACCTCTTAAATGGCTGAAAATAGTCACAGTTTCGTAAAACATATGTATGAACGCATTTATAGTCTTTCCTCAGAAAGACATATTTCTTGCATTTCCTCACTTTGACGACCTACGTGTAAATATATAGCAGGTACTCCACGGATATGATATACATGTACTTCACCTTAATCAAATCTTGTTAACTTGCCAAAACGATTATGAAAAGTAATACACATTATATAGAATAAAAACCATGTGCCTACACATAAAAAAATTAATCCGAGGAATAATGATAGGGTTCACCTTGATTTTGTTTGTATATGATCAGCCAAAGTAGTGCGCTGAGAAGTAAGATAACTCATCATTGATATATGATTCAACTATCGAGCGGCCGCAAATGTTTTGTTCTTTGCTTTTTCTTTCAACTTTTTGAAAAAAAAATCAAAAACATACATACACCTATATTGCAAAGGTCCTCCTAGTTCATCTTCGTAGGGGAGATGTATAGGCAGGTGCTCTATGAAATATGTGTAAAAAATTTCTTCAAATTGCAGATGATTAAAACAATGTTTTGTTTTAGATTCTGGACGCGATTTTTCTGCAAAGTTCTTGAGCAAAGGTCATGAAAAAATACTCCAACCCCTACAATATTCAAAATGTAGATCTTATTAATACACACTGTAATCATGTATAAAGTTATATCATTTTGTAACTATAACTAATTAGCACCTTAGCACCTGATAACGCAAGATGGACGTTCTCGTCTAAGAGTTCTTAAAAGATAAATGGAAGTAGCCACTCCATAAAATATGGCAATCATGACCCTTTTATGCCAGAAAACTTGTTGTTCTCTATATCAACACAACTAGCTAAGTTTAAAGAATATATGTCTAGGTATTTAATCGCGTGTTTCACACATGCCAATAAACCTTTTCTTTACTTCGTCCAATATGTAGATATGAAATGGAGCTTGACCATCACCATCAACATGTAAGTGTGGCCCGATGACCGAATAGTGCTATATAAACTCTTGACTTGATTGTGTCTTTAGATTTACCCTTAACATTCATAAGAGTATTCATGTTGTTGTCAAAAAAATCTTATTTATATGCATCACATCAAGATTATGGCGGAGAATTATGTCCACTTCAGTATGCCAACTCCCAGAATATGCTTTCCTTGTGCCAGTTATGGTACTTTCCATAGCTAGACTTGTTCTTTTCATGACCGTTTCCACTGCACATAGAGATCTTTGGTGGATTGACACCGTCTAACCGCTTAGAATAAACTTGCTCACCAGTCAAAGAATAAGGTGGGAATTTCTTTAAGGCATGTTTTCCCTTCAAGAAGTGCTTTCCATTCTTCCTCAGTGGATAACAATTAGGAAGAAATCTTCGGTGACAATCAAACCAACACGTTTTCCTTCCATTAGACAGATAAAAAGCCTTTGTATCTTCTATGTAAATTGGTCAAGATAATTTACCATGGTTCGTCCATCCTGAGAGAATGTCATACACCAAACAGTCGCTTATCTTCCACATTAGCACGGTTTTTAGATTAAAATTTTGGTTTAAGGACACGTTGTATGCTTCAAATTCGGTTGACCACAATTCTTTTAACTCCACAATTAGAGGTTTGAGGAAGATATCAAGATAAGATCGCAGATGACTTGGCCTAAAATTCAGAATTGTAAGAAACAAGTACTTTGTATTCATGCACATACCATGGGTAGATTATATGGAGTCAAGATCACATGCTACAATATATTGAAACCTCCTAAATATATTGAAACCATTTATACATATTCCAAAATAAACATTACGAGGTTCTTCAGAAAACCGGAGATATATATCTTGAAAGTGTTTCCAGTCCGCCGCATCAGACGGATGACACATTTCTCCCTCCTTTGTTTGGTGCTTCGCATACCATCTCATTGCTGATGCATTTTTTCTTGCTCTGATACATTCTCTTCAATCTGTCAAATATAAGTAGATACCACATATGACTATATGATACTTTGGTTTTACGATGTTTATCCCTAGGCTTCCATTTTTATGCACCACAAAATTACACATTTCCGACCTTTCATCTTTTTCTCCAGAAGATCATACAATTGTTAATACAAACATCAATTATATAATATGGGGCCCTAAATTGTGCATCAACTTTTCTGTCTCATAGTCTGATTCGGTTGCCATGTTTCCATATTGTAATAGTCTGTCAACATTAGGCATACTGAATCCACACACTTTTCACTCATGTTGTAATCTTCCTTAGTTTGCAAGATCCGAAGAACTAAGGATAACTACGAGTGAACTTCACGACAACAACCATACAAAGCATTTTTTTGCTCATTCTTACAAGTCGTATAACTTCTTTGAATGGTTGCGTATTGGTTCTACTACATTATGATAACTATCATCCTATAGATAATTATCAAAACTAACATTATCAATAAATGCATCATTACCATCTCCACATATCTATCTTCATTACAACTTATTCACTACCACTTAAATTTGTCGGGTCAATATAACTCGTTCCTATTGCCATATAAATTTCTTCTCAATGCTGATACCAAACATAACAGTTTGGCACAAATCCCCTACTATATAAATCTTTCCAAATACTTTTGCCACTGGAGAAATTTATCGTTCTTGCAAACAATACATGTGCATAAACACTTACTGCCATTGATATGCGCTAGAGGCTGACTATCTGTAAATGTCATGAATTGTTCCACTCCTACTATGAATTCTCAAGAAATTTTGTGTCTATTAATCAATCATCTTGTAAATCCACTCTCGAAATTTAGAATAGTTGTAATTTTCACACATGGTATTTAAAAGATCTTTTTTTGTTTCTCTACAAGTGAGGAGAAGAAATGTGTGAAGTTTTGAATATATTGATTCTTCCTAACTAATTAACTATTACTTAACGACTTCATGAAAAACTTCGGTACACCAACCACAAAACATTTTTCATGTATTTTGTACCAGTTTTTACCGACTAACTAGCGACTAATGTATGACCCGACAAATACGTCGCAAATCAGTCGCTAAAATAGCGACTACATTATGACTACAACTTACCAATACCAACGTGTAACATATTGGTCATAAATGAAAGATTGTTTAATATATGATAGTAGAGGTCGCATATTTACGAGTGAATTGGGATTGATTATGTTCAATCACAAACTATTCACACAATCGTCGGTATTTGATCGCTAATATTTGCGACTGTAGATGTAATCACGAAACGTAGGGAAATCCTATTTTTTTCTTATTGTGAATGACTAATTGAAAAGCAATACAAAATTACATTATGAGAAATATGAAAGATCTAATGATGAGACCTTTCTAGGATTCAGCCACTCATATTTTGGTTGGATCATAAAGGATACATGGTCGGATAGCTACTAGCTTCTTCCGGTTGATAGATGTATCTAATGGGTCACAAGGGTTGTGGAAGACTCATGATTCACCAACTATCTTTTTCTTGGGTGTGAAACACCAAGTACAAATTGAGAGGTTGCTGATTGCTCTTGGTTCGGACACCTCACAATCAAATTGTTATTTAAGGACAAATGAATCACCAAGTTTGAAAGAGTAATCTTTTGATAAAAATGATGATTGAGATTAAACTGAAATTGTAAAATGGTTTTTGTAGAAGAAAAGAACGACATGAATACTTATAGGGAATTTATAAAACTAGGAAAGACTTATCTACAAAGTAGGTAACTTTAAAGACCGAAACAATTGAATAGCAAGGTTGTCTCATTGACCTGACCAAAGACAATGTCTTTACTCTCTTTGAACCGGATCAAGCAACCAGCTGCTTCTCTTAGTTACTTGGACTTGGATCTACTCAGAGTTCCAACTGAAAAGGATAAGGAATCATCAACTTGGGCGATGTATTCTTCTTGTACTACAAGAAAATAGGAGAATACCGAGAGAATATCCCATCGGTAATCGGTCAAAATGGGTGATGTATTCAACTTGGGCGATGTATTCTTCTTATTAAATCTGTTAGTATTTTCTGACTAACGATCCGACCAATTTTCCATCAGGAAGTCAAGAATTACCAACGACTCCTCTTCCGTCGGTAAGTTGGAGTTTGCCGATGAAACACATTTGTGGTCATTTCCAATGAAATTTATATGTCGGTAACTACCGATGGATGTGGTTCGTCAAGAAACTCTAACCTATAGATGGAAAGGAGTCTGTGATTTTCGACGATTGGTTTTTGAGGGATTTTTTCTAAATGATCTGTTTTTATATTTCATTAAATGTTTCATATATTTTAAATATTTTTAAATATTAATAGTCGTGCTTTCTTAGAATTTTGCAAATAAATCTCTAAATTTATACAATTGCAGTTGGAAAAGAGATTGTGGACTTTATCTTGACTATGTGAGGAAACCTGCCGACAACTTTATTGGAAAACAAGGATTCTTGGTCTTCAATGTTGTCGGTGGTCGAACTGGTTCTGGGTTTGGAGTCTCTATTGCTAAAAAGATTTTCTGTTGATTATGGAAAAAAGTCTAAATTTGGATTCACCATATACCCTTCTCCTCAGGTATCTTCGATAAAAAAACTCATTAGTAGTTACATTGTACAATTCTTTAGTTGGTCCAGTTTGAAGCTTCTCTCATATAGTCTAAATTTTTGTTTTGATGCCTTGTCTTCTATGTGAAACCTTTCAAAATAGGATGACATATTCATGCGAAGTACACTCTTGGGAACAATACAAAGCTATTGGTGGAGAGTCATTGGAGCTAATTATGGCAGATGAAATTTTAAGTCTATTATGAATTGTACATTGATGAGAGCATTGTTTTTCAATCTTGTGTCAAGGACCACTCTCAAGTCACTAATATCACCCACCACTAGATGCTCTTAAGAATAGTTAGAGCAGTTCATATACATAGCAATGAGAAAATAGATAATTACGGTAACATAAGTTGATCTACTGCATAAACAACTGATGGTTGGATGCATTTTAAACTCCTTTTCCATCTCTGGACAAGTCTTAAGCAATGCCCATTTCAGCGGGATATACATCTTGGAAAGTAGTTTTGAGAATATTTACTTGGCTGTAACTTGCACTCTAGCTCTTCCTCTCTGTGCAAGTAGTAGAGTAGAGGGCAGTCGTGGAGCCGCTTTGTTCCACCCAATGTCGCTTTCAGTTGTGTTGATAAAGGGAAACGTAACACATCTTGGATTCTTTACCCCCATATGACCAAATGGACCATGTTTATTACCAAATTTTGTAAGGAAAGGAAATAAACTTAGACGATATCTGCAGTTTCATGTAAGTTCTCTTATGTTAATTTACATATTAATTAATTTATCAAAATAAAAATATTATTTCACTATAAAAATGTAAAATAATCGCACAATCCTGATTTAGAGGTACGATATACACCTTGCATACAAATCATTTTATAAAGTATTAAATAAGTTCATACAATATCTAACAACACACTTCAAACTACAATATCAAATGATTCTATCATATATACCAAATAGAGGTACGAGATTAGAAAATATTTTCTATTTTGATACATAAACTTGAGATATACCGATTTCCTAAACATATTTAAAATATAAATATATTTAAAAAAAAAAAAAACAAAAATGTAATTAAATATAGCTACTTAAATCAGCATTAAGATAAAAAAAATCCATATTTCTATTCAGACTCACACGCTCGAATTGAACTCGAAATTTTATTAAGTTCCTAATATTGTTATTTAATTTAAAACCAAACTAAAAAGCAAAATAACCAAATTTAAACCAAACCCAAATTCATAAATAACTGAACGGTTACTACATTTTTTAAGCTGAAAACAAAAAACCACATGTGAATCGAAACAAAACCGAGAACCAAGAAATATAAATCTGGAAGCGAACCGAAAATCACATGTTCATGCCTAAACATATTAGTGAACAAACAAACATTTTTAATAAAATTTTCAACAAAAAATAATTATGTGCTTCCAAAGCGTGGGTCGGAATATAGTTCTTGTTATAGGATTCGTAACTTTCTTTTGATGTTTTTTAAATGTATTGAAAAAATCCAAAGTATCTAATATATTGTTCATGAAAATGTGACTTCTTGACACCGGTTAGATTTTTGTGTATAAGTAAGCAATCAATGAAATTCCAACAAAAGGGAAAAGACTATACATATCTATTAATAATAGCAATCATAATTAATTTCAAAGGTTGTGTTGTTTCTTCCTAAAAATTGCATTTGTTTAAACTAATTTCAGTTTTTTTTATAATGGAGAGACACAACCTTTCACATATATTGGTTCAGTTTATCTGTATTTTCATTTTTATTTGTTTATATCCATTCATTAATATTCAAATAAATATATTAATTGTTTTATATCTAAAATCAGTCTCTTAATGTTAAAGTTAGTGTCTCTTAATTTTTTTACTTGGAAAGTTTCATTTATCTATTAATAATAGCAATCCTAATTTTATTGAAGGGTTGTGTCTTTTTTAACATTGTGTCTTTTCATTATAATTTTACTTAGGGGGATTTGCTAAAAACAACCTAAAATTTCAATTTAAACCTATAAATGTACCCCAATTTCAATCAAATGCAAAACCAACCTACAAGGGTGATAAAAGTACTATTTAACCTTATGACCAGATAAAAAAACAGAAGTGTATTTTACGTTTTTATCCTTTGTTAGTCTACACGTAACAGAAAGAAGTCTACATATATGTAGACCTCGTACGAAATCTATTCATTCGGTAGACTTGTTATGTAGTCTATACCATAATTTTATCTAATAATTTAATTTTAAAATGTATAAAATAATTATTGTAATATTTTTAACTAATCATTAATATAATAGATAATATTAAGTAAAAAAATTAAAACTTTATATAATTAAACATTTTTAAGGAACATTTAGGGTTTGAGATTTTTGGTTAAGGGGTTCGTAGACATATTATAAAGTCTACATATATTGTGGACCTTTTTTCAGTCTACACACAATTTAACCTAACCGGATTTAACCAATATAATTTGATGATCAAAAAACATTTACGGTTTGAAATTTGTGGTTAGGGGTTCGTAGACATATTATAAAGTCTACATATATGTAGACTTTTTTTTCAGTCTACACACAATTTAACCTAACCGGATTTAACCAATATAATTTGATGATCAAATAAAACATTTACGGTTTGAGATTTGTGGTTAAGGGGTTCGTAGACATATTATAAAGTCTACATATGTGTAGACCTTTTTTTCAGTCTACACACAATTTAACCTAGTATATAAATACGATTTCTCAAGTTTTTCAGGTAAAAAAAAACTAATCTTCGTCGTATCTCTCTCTAGGCGATTTCCGGCGAGATTTCCGGCGAACTCGATCCACGCAGTTTCCATCCCGCTTCGTCTCTGTCTCCTCCATTGCTCTGGTAAGTTAAATGTCTCTTTTTACCTCTCTGTTGATAAAAAGTGACCACCTTTACCTTTTTCTCTTTTCAGATCTGAGCCGGCGACTTCTAAGGAACGGTGCTTCTCGTCCAAATCTCTGCTTCCGGTCAGTATCATGGCTTCTACTTCATCTATCTGTCCTAGCCAGCAAGGGACTGTGCTTCATCTTTCCAACGTACATTTCTGTGTCATCTCTATCTCTTGTTTAACTAATAACCTAACAAGCTCATCCTTGTTTACTAACCTTTTAGTTTCTTTTGATTCAGATCTGAGTCGGTCAGTCTTAGATCCATTTCTCTAACGAGCATTGCATCCTCTCTAATCCATTTCTCTGCTTCCGGTGAGTCTACTTCATTTGAAGTGTAGTATAAAGTTTCGAATTTGTAGACTGAAATTTTGAATTTGTAGACTGATATTTTGAATTTGTAGACTGATATTTTGAATTTGTAGACTGATATTTTGAATTTTGTAAACTGATATTTTGAATTTGTAGACTTCTCATGTAAACTGATGTTTTGAATTTGTAGTACACTGATGTTTGAATTTATAGGCTTCTCGTGTAGGCTTTATTTTAAATTGTAGACTTCTCGTGTAGAATGCACTTATATAATTCTTTGTTTGTGTCTTCTTGGTGCATGTTACAAAATGGATAAACCTGATTTCCTATCGAGGTTGTATACTCTAGGGAGGAGTTCAAGAACTGTGAGTAACAGACAGTTGTATCAGGCTTTTGTACCAGACATATGGTTGTAAAAGCTATGTAATTACTTGCAGCAGACTTAAGTATTAGTCTTTCTTTTACAGAAGACTTTATAGAAGTTTGGTACTAGACTATATATCAAATATCATCATTTGTATCAGTATATTAACTCTTCTTTCAGAGATTTTAATTCATATTCGACCAAAAGTACAATTCCAATACAATCCAGAGATTTACATATTAGTCTTTCTTTATAAGAGACTTAAAAAGAAGTCTACTTTTTGTTCAAGAAGACTAACATGTTGGTCTGGCACGACAGAAAGTAACATTAGAACTCAAAGTAATAGAAAATTAAGACCTACGATTTCAAACAAAAGTTCATCAAATAAGAACAACATCCAAAGCGACACATACAACTGATAAGTTAAATAGATAAGACATAAGACAACATCCAAAGCAAATAAGACACCATCCAAAGCAATAATACAATTGATCAATTCAACACATAAAGAGATAATACATAAGACAACATCCAAAGCAGTAAGACAACACTGGTTTAACTTGGACAGTTTGGATGTGACCTGGTTGTTTGCACTGTGACATTAACGTAGACTTACTAATATGTCTACAATTGTTTCCTAGCAATATAGCAAAATCAAAAGTATTTATAACTTTCATAATTACAACATTTTTTCTATCCAAAATCAACTCAAACCCATTAGGATTAACTATTACACACTTTCAAACGAAAAAATTGTGAAGAAATTAATACATTAGTACACAAATTAACTTTTAAATGTAAATTTCAAAAATAGACTCCATGTTCAGTCTACAACGTGGTAGACTTTCTTTTCAGTTTACCATTCGTAGACGATCAGATAGGTCCTACTCTTTGGGTTAAATTTTTGCAATTGACTATTTTACGGGTTTTTTTATAGTTGAAAAAAAGTTGTGATTTTATATAAGCAGACTTCGTTTTCAGTCTAACAACTTCAAAAAGTTAGTTTTCGCTATTGACCAGAATTTTTTCAGGATTTTACTTTCAGAGGTAGACTAAATATACAGTCTACATGTTTTAGTTTTTTTGAATGAGGTTAGTTTTGCAATTGACTATGTTTGACTTTTTAGGGGGTAGACTGAAATGAACGTCTACAGATTTGCAGACTTCGCAAGAAGTCTACTCTCAAATCTGACGAGTCAGATTTTGCATTTGAACCAAAATAAAAAAATAGACTTCACGGGTAGTCTACATTTTTTTTTGGAAGAGAAGACTGCATCTGAAGTCTACATATTAAAAAAAATTTAATTTTAAAAAGTTTTAGTCAAACACAAAACTAACCTTTTCAACAGCAGTCAAAATTTTGGTCAAATGCAAAACTGACCTTAAGTAAACTTCTTCGGCAGTCTACGCTTCGTAGACTTATGTTGAAGTCTGCTTATGAAAAGTCAAAAGTTCATTCAATGCAAAACTAACCTCTTTTGCGTAGTCGTCTTTGTAGGTCTAACGTACTACTTTTTTGTTTTTGTTGTCAAAGGTTAAGATGTAGACTATCGGGGAAGGCTACGTTACAAAAAAAAAATCTGTTTAATCAATTGCAAAACTGACATGTGCGTTGACAAACAAACTGCATTGTATGGTCTACATAAGGGCGTAGACATATAAAACAGTCTACTATCGTGACACAAATCTGAGAAACGACTTAAACCATGAAAATAATTACCTTTTTTGCAGTGTGAAGCTCGTTTCCAGCATTTTCAACCATCCAAACTCCAATAATGACCAAAAGGAAACATTTTTGATGATTCACAAGTGAAAAAATACGAAATTATGAAGTTTATGTTTATGAAAATGAAGGTTAAGAGAGATTTTTAGATGGAATGTAGAGAAAATGAGAGGAAATAAAGATTTGCTTGCTTAGAAATGAAAAAAAAAAGTGGTTGAAAATTCAATTCTAAAGCTTTAAGAGATCAAAAATGGTGGTTCATCGTGGTTGAAAATATTGATGATAATGGCATAGTTGTAATTAAGAAGAAATGTTTAGGGTGTATTTGGTTTTTTGTATTTTTTGAAATTAATAAATAATAATGGCAAATTTGTAAATAATTCAAAACTTATGGGTATTATGGAAAATTCAATGATGAATAGTAATTAAAAAAAAATGTTGATTTTGGGTTTGACTTGAATTTTTAGGTTGTTTTTGAAAAAACCCCCTTTACTCATGACTATTTATTATACATTTTTGTTCATAACGGTTAATGGTACCTATTCGTTTATAACTGCTTTTTGTTTATGTCTTTTCAATTCTATTATATTATGTTCTCTGTGTTTCATAAACATATATTATATTTTTTTCGTTCATTACTATCTTGGAAGATTGCATATTTTTCCACTTATACCTTTTCAACTCTATATAGTGTTTGTACAAGATTTTTGCCCTATCAATCATAATTCTTTAGTAAAAAAAATTGTTTATCTTTTTGGCCACGAGGCGATTTCATCAACAACACTTTCCGGAAGGTGTACAATCATGCACCGGCTGTACTCATTTCCTTAATTTGTTGTTTGTCAATATGTTAGATTAATCAAGTCCACACCAATCCTTACAAATTGTCACTCACATTGATTCTGGTTCAAGTGGCTCGGTCAGGTTTTGACCCTTCGTTTTTCTTATATCGTTGGATCGATGTAACCGTTATGTATCCCATAGTAGGGTGTTTGATTCTGGGGAATATTATATCTGCCGGTGTACTTTCCGATTTAAAATTGGTAATGTTTTTCTTTTCTCATATGGTATGGAAATGTCAATTCCGTTTTTGATCCAGAATCATTGATATCAACACTCTACTGAAACGAATCAAGTCGTTTGTAAGGCATTTACTCGGTCTTTTTTATGAAGATCGAGTTTTCTGGATGAGATTCATGGCTTCTCTTTGTATGACATCTTTACCAAATCAGTTTCAGCCTTACATAAACGCATGTCTTAGGAAGTCATATTGGTTTCACAAAGTTGTATCCAGTCCTGTTTTTCGTTACATCACTCGAATAGGATTTCAAAGTCAACAAATTCTACAATGACACTGTTACGGAATGATTGGTATCCGTAAGTCTACTCTTCAGAAATTTCAATGGAAGCAGTGGATTTTGTAATGTGGTGTGCAAGTAAAAGTGTCTATGAAGAAAGAAGACAAGCACAATATTCCGCATAAGAAGATCAGTTTTTTTTTGGCAAGGAATGTAACGGTTTGATTGCCCGTTTGCGAGTAAGGCTTCAACAAAAATCATCGTTAATTCACTTGTCTAATTTAGAGTTTTCACACATCTTAAAAAAAATATGTTAATACATGTATTATTTTTTGTGATTAGCTATTTTAGTAATTTTTAGCTAATCAAAATTCAATAACACAATTAATGTCTTTAAAATTTACAATTTATCATTATTATATACATTGAAAAAGTGAAATATGTATTTTTTTTATTTAGAAACAACTTTTTTTTTCTAAAACATAGAGTATATTGAAACAGAGGAAGTAATTTGTTTATGTAGTTCTGTTATGACTTTGTATTATTCGATATGATAAATAAATAAGTTTGGTAGTCAAACAAAAACAATTCAATAAAAGCATTTACTGATTTCTAAAAGTTAACTCAATAATTTAGTAATTTATTTATTTGATTTGATTTGAGTTTATTATTGTGTTTATTTAATGTAATAAGGTTAGTACTTTATAAAAATTCTCCCGAAAAATCAAGGTAATATTATAAGTGAGTATTGTTATGCCAAATCTATTTATTAATTTGTAATCATGTTATTATTTGAAAATATTTTATTTTATAAAAGATACAAATAAGGAGAAAAAAATAAAAAATGTGTATGGGATATTTTAAGAAGAACATGTTAAGAAATAAAATCTCTTAAAATTATGAGATAATCATGTTTTTGACTACACACGTCTTACATAATCTCAAATACATCATTAATATTAAATTGTCATTGTAAATTACCTTATTAATTTATTAAATGATCAGATTTCAATGTGTTTACTTTTAATCAGTTTCAAATATTTAAGTTTTTTGAGATTTCTAAATATCTTAGCTAACATATAATAAGAAAAATTTATTTGTTTTGACATTTATAATTTTATCGCAAACAATCTATAATAAAATATAAATTTTAGTATTATCAATAAAAAAATATAATTGTATGTAAGATAATTTTGTAACATATCCCTCCGTTTCATATTAAGTGTCGTTTTAGAGAAGTTTTTTGTTACAAAATAAGTGTCGTTTTCCGACTTTCGATGCAAATTTATTAATTTTATGCTGCAGTTTATTTTTCTATTGGTTGAATATGGTTAGATGTATAGGTATATTGTGTTTTGATATAGAGAATATGCAAAATTAATTGTTTTCTTAATCCGTGTGCAAAAACCTAAAATGACACTTATAATGAAACATATGGAGTATATTTTTCCAATATTAATTATATAAAATGTGGCATATTATTTTGTAAAATGAGTTTCCGTGCCATCGCACGGGTTTCTTACCTAGTAAGAAATAATATAAATAACTATATATTTTCCACGTTTTGTTAAGAGTGATCAATAAAACTGTAAACGAATATACAAAAGCTTGCTTAAATCCTTAAAAATGTTGTATAAAAGACTTTTAACACTTAAATATCGAAACACATATTATTATTTAACAGGACAATAACTAGAGACTATAGAGTTAGCGACGGTTGGGTCGCGTCTTGACACTCGTGGGTTCTACCTTTAGTGTTCTTGAGTTAGCCCGATAAGCCTCAGGATTCACGTCATCACTTCTTCCACAAACTGTCCTTGGAGCCGCCATCAGAATCATTCCTTTCCACAAGTTTTTCATGCTCATTTTTGTGACAACCCGATTCTCCTTCTTACTATCATCTTCTAGCCTTTTCTGCAGTAAAACATGACCATGCCGGAAACTACTAGTCGGATTGGCGGGTAAAGATCCCTCGTCAATCCTCTTAGAGATACTCATGATCTCATAAGGGTCAAGAAGACTAGAGAACTTGGTTTCTTGCTGTTCACGCGACAAATGATCAGTGTCGGATTTAGAAAACCCTATTCTCGGATAAAATCATGCTCTTGCTGGCTTCGAGCTTGTACCGCGAAGGTCGAGGTGTTCTTTTGGCTCTTGTCGTGAGATCAAATTCTTTAATCATTGGTTTTCCTTCGTTTCTTTGGTACCAAGCCCATGCCGCAGCTTTCACTGTCGCTAGCTCATCTCCTCCTCCAGTTAAAACTGTCGGTGGACTTCTCTTCTTTCTTCTCTTACTATAGCTGCTGCTTATGTTCTTCTCGGACATAATTGGTGTTGAAACGTAGTAGTTGGGGAAAGGAAGCATCGTTCTTTGAGTATAAATTTATTTGGTTTGTGGACTTTGGAGAGTACACGTTAATAGTGGCCAAGGGAAAGGCTGAAAACAACAAAATAGTATTAAAGTAAATAAGTATGGGTGTGTGAAAACAATTAATAAAAATGAGAAAGAGAGTAGTTGTTGTGTTTGCTTTTGGGGCCATTGGTAGATACATCAATTATTCAATAGAGAGAGAGTGTTGTATCTTTGTAGTTGGACTTACATTCTGCATTTACTATATTCCTTTCTATGCAATAAAAAATTCCCTGCATTTTTTTGGTTTTATATAAATACTATGTCGAATGTTGAGCTGTTCAAGTTGTGTATTAAAATACAAAAAACGTTTTTAAATTTATATTGTGAAAATAATTTACTTAACTGTGCTTATGTTTATTGTTAAACTGATGTATAATTGAACTTAATTAGTGTTTTGTAGTTTTACTAGCAATCAATAATTAGAGATTTGAGATTTGACATCACTATTCTCTTTATACTACTGGCACCGAACATATGGTACACTCCCTTAAGACTTTTAGATTCATTAAAATTTTCTTTGTTTAAAAATTGACTGTTTATCCACAATTTTTAATTTGTTCCATGTAGCTTTTTCAATACTCATATCACATTTACTAAAAACTGAATCGAAACCGATATAAACCTGACTGCTTCCACCCTAATCCGATATATTTTAACCCATAATCTTTTAATTTACTTGTTGAGAGTAAATAAATTTGATAGTTAGGATTTCTCAAGACAATTCGTAACCGGGAGAGAATGAGACAAATAACAGGTTTAGGTTTAGTCATCTACGAATCAAGTTTTGATTGTTTTAACTTTTAGCTATGGAAGGTGATGAGGGAAATTAAGAAACTTTGATTCATGTTTTTGTAACTTCGACGATGCATTAAGAAGAGGAAAATTGAGAGTGGAGAGTTCATGTTGCTGAAACTTTTGAGGATGGAAGATGAGACAAAGTCTAAGGATGTTGTTCTTTTGGAGAAGGAAAATGAGGAAGACAAGGAATATTGAGAGAACGAAATCAGAAAAAAAAAACATTCAAGAAATGACAACAAGGAAAACAAAGAAGATGAGAATGAGGAAATTGATTATGGTTAAGAACAAGAGATCATGATTTGGTTCAAACTCAAAAACAGAACAGAGCTCTAGGGTTTAATCCAGACATTCACCTTTTGCCCTTCTAGATGAAAAGCTGAGGTATGATGGTGAAGATTAAAACCGTCCAAGCTTTCTTTGACTTTTCTCTCAGTTTTTTCTTTCTTCTTTCTCTCTGATTTTCTTTCGAAGCCTCTCTGATTTTTGCTTTTATTTTTGGACGCCCGAGCAGGTGAAAGAGAGATTTAAATATCTGAGTTGAGCTTAGGTTGAGTGTCTAGCTGAAGAATCAAAGCAATTTTATGAGAATACATGCGGTGGGCTACTTCTCCGCTCTCAGCAGCCAAGCAGCTCTTCTTTCCCTCCCCTAAAGAAAGCTCCAAGCAGTCACATGGTCAACTTATGAAAGAAGCAATCACATAGCTTGTGACAAGCATGTGACTTTAATGAGAAAGTAAGGCAAGTAAGCGGGTGCAACTCACATGACTGATTTACTAAACAAGCAAGCCGGCTGAAAAGGTTAAAGGAATGTGATGGATCACGAAGGAAGATAAGAAGCTGGTCGATCTTTTCGAAGAGTTCTCGACCAGACGCTCCTCATCCTTCAGCTCTCTTCATTCTGTCATAAAAACTCGTCCAGATTGATTAAAACTCGACCATATCAACCAACACTCGACCAGAACTATCGTCGTAAGGTCATTTGACCACTAGACAGTCTCTTGGGGACATTGATTCACATGGTTAATTTTTATTTTATGTCAGATCAGAACAACTCTGAACTGATCATATGGAATTTTTCTCGACCAACATCCATCCGTTCGTGAGGATCAATACACTCTCCCCCACCCCTTCAAAATAATTCATCCAAAATTTGCAAAACACTATGCACACTTTACTGTAAAACTAGGATATTAGTGAAAAGTTCTGGACAATTAGCTCGGAACTTATCTTCATTTTCCATGTTACAACAACTCTGTGTTTTTCTCAAAATACTTGAATTTGAATTTTTTTCTCAATTATTTAATCTTTTGATATGGTGCTCGCTTATCCGCAAATGACCTTCATGATAGGTGAGATTGGGTTACCAGTACTCTGGTTGTTGCAGCTCGAACATACTTGGATCTGGTATATGCTTATTTAACATTGATATGTGGAATTCTGAATGCATACGTATATCGGGTGGAAGTTCAAGTCGGTAGGCTACTTCTGCAACTCTAGCAAAAATTCGGTACTAACCAATGTAGCGGGATGCCAACTTTCCAACTTTTTTGAACCGATTTATGTGTGGATACCTTTAAGAATACCACATCATTCACTTCAAGATGACTTCTCTTCTAACATGTCTGCATACTTCTTTTGACGGACATGTGCCTTTTTCATATTTGCTTGAATTATCTTTACTTTCTCAACAGCCTCATCTACTATTTATGGAAAAGAATTATTCGCTCACCATCTTCTGTCCAACGCACTAGCGTTCTACAATATCGTCCATACAAGCCTCAAATGGAGACATATTGATACTCAAGTGGTAGCTATTGTTGTAGGATAACTCTATTAGCGACAAACACTTATCCCACGAACCATTCCAATCAAGAATACATGAATCAACAGATCTTCAAGAGTTCTGATGATTCTTTGGGTTTGGTCATCGGTTTCCGAATGAAATGCAGTACTCTTATACAAATCAGTTCACAAATTAATGAGATGACGGTTTAAAACAGACACAACCACAGTCACAATCAGCTCCACATGTTTGATCTTGGGTTAAGGTTTCCCAAAAAATCAAAAAGCTTTGAGAAAATATGATGTTCAAGTGACGATGGCATAGGCTCAATTGAGATGTCAGACGAAGTTTTTGAAGACTTGTCACCATTGTGGGAAAATAATCATTGGGAAGTTCTTAGAGAAAACACCTCACATAGGGAAAATCCACGTAATTGTTAACAATATTTGGACTTATGGACATCAAAGCCGGTTGAAAGCATGTGCTCTAAGTGATTTTGGCACAAGGACTTTTTATTTTTCTTTGATTTTTGTTTAGGAATTAGGGCCCTAATTTTCAAAAATACAAGAAAATTTTAACCAAAAAAATACTTAGCGCTAGGCCCATAATATATGTGAGCCGAGCCTGCTGGATAAAGTCACAAATGATAGAGGTGTATGAGATCAACTCTACAATAATGAAGTTCAAAATCATGAACTCAGTTCGCAAGAATCGAATCCAGTGCATAATTTTTTGTTAAATGGGATCTAACAAATAACTCCCCTGATCAATAAATTTTGAATTCCAGAGAAAGATACTATGGTCGATTTCTATTATTCATGGCTGCCATCTAAATGTACAACATGTAGGAAGTGAGAACATTTGGAGAAGGTCTGTAAACAAAAAAGGTAAAATAAAAAAATTAAAAGAAAGGGGAAAGGGTATTGAGGATGATAGCTCTTTAAAGAAAAGGAAAAGGTAGTGGAGGAGGGAGAATGAAAAGAAATTGAGAAAGTGTAAGTTAACTTTGCATAAACAGAGGAAGTGAAGGTAACAAAGGAGGTAGTAGGAAGTGGTTGGAGTAGAGGATGTGGTTGGAGAAGATACGATTGGTCAAATAGAAAAACTTTCCATCAAAAGTGGGTAGAATACCGGAAAAGAAGAAAGTTCTTGAATTTTGAAAGGTTTCTATTTTTTAATTCTTGTTTTGTAATATTGGTCCTGAAGGAGAGTGAGATATTACGGTAAGAAAAATAAACTTTAATAGAGGCTCCAATAATGGTTTCCACTCCGCCATATAAGGAAGTGCATATTAAGGCAGTTGGCTCCACATACCGTCATTGCATAGACTTTCAAAGCCAACCACAAAATCATATCAAACTTTGTTGTTTAACAGACAAACGACTGCGGTTATAGTCAAATGAACAAAAAGTCAACAAGGAAAAATAATTTTTGTCGATTCCTGTTGGAATATATGAGGATTTTATAAGAAAAAGAAGCATCTGGTTGTGAGAAATTCGGTCAAAAAAGAGGTATGAAGTTTTGATGTTTAATAGAATTCAAGTTAAAGAAAACAAAATTTAGAGAATGGTTTCACATGTTTTTCAAAATAGGTCTACTATATCAAACTATGAGCATCATAGGCTCGGAACAATATGGGTAGTGTGGAGTCTAGAGGCAGGATTTACGCCTTGTGTAATGACTAACCAAGTAATAACATGTTCAGTTCAACTAGAAGGTATGCAAGATGAGTTCTTCTCTTTTTCTGCTCTTTTGTTTATAAGTCTAATTGCTCTGAGGAGCGGAAAGAACTATGGAATTATCTCAAAGACCACCAAGATTCACCCATGCTTAAGGATAAGCAAATGTTAGTTTTATGTGATTTCAATGAGATTTTAGATTTGGAGGAATATTCTGATCTAAACTTACCAATGGTCACTCCATGCAGAGGTATTTCCGAGAAATAAACAAGAATGTTCATTTATGGACATGAAACCCAAGGCCCTAATCTAACATGGAGTAACAAGAGGAAGGAGGATCTAGTTCGGAAAAAAATAGACAAAAATTTAATGAATGAGGTGTGGCTTATGAAATTTCCTCAATCCTTATGTGTTTGTTGAGGCCGGAGGTTGCTCTGATCACCTATGTTGTAGGTTTCCAATCCATCTGGAACCATTGAAAGCAAGACTCCCTTTCAAATTCACTAATGCAGTGGTGGAGACACTAAGTTTCCTTCCTTTGATAGCTATTGTTTAGGGTAATATGGTCCCTACACAACTCAACATCGGCTTTGAATTCATGTTATCAACAAATTGAAATATCTCAAGCCTTCTCTGAGAGAGTTCAGTAAGAAAGCCAATGGTTATATTAAAAAGAGGACAAGAGAATCTTGTAACATATTGTGCAAATGTCAAACGAATTTGATGACTCCCCGAGCCCTGATTTTCTGGATGAGGAAGCTCAGGCTTATGATAGATGGATGATACTATCGAATATAGAAGAAAAGTTACTAAGACAAAGAGCAAAGCTGCATTGGTTGAAAGTTGGAGACGGTGATTTCTGCGTTTACCGCAGGTCAATTAACCTGAAGTACATACTACCACAATCGAATGGTATGTCGATGTAGCACTTTAGGATCGAATTCACAAAGAACAATGGTTACACTACAATTCTTTAAGAGTAGAGTAAAGCTAAAATAAAAATGGTGTTTGTTTTGTGATCTTCAATTGCAAGAAAAGTAAAGACAGAATGTAAATGCGATGCAAACTTATAAATAAAAATGTTGGGCAACAGGGAATCGTAGGAAATCAGATCATGAATTAAAACAACTTATCATGGAATTAGTTAAGAATTGTTCTAGAACTCATAACATAGTTTTATTATCTTTCCACTCCCGTATCTCCGATTACTATGTCTAACAACCTAATTAACTAACTCTCGTTGAACTCATGAGGTTAAACACATATTAATGAATAAGTTCTGATATGTTCACAAGGGTCCCTAACATTAACTCTTGTCGGTTAGGTTACTTTGCTCATCTAAGTTCTTTCACGTCTTTCATCAAACACCTCTCGAACATGAAACAATTTAATCTCATGAACTATGTAGCTAATCAAGTTCAAGCGATAAGGACAACTATAGATGAAGAACTCTAATGGGATTCCTAGATTAAAAATCCTAACATGGATTCTTGTGATTTCCCTTGAAAATTCTAAATCCAACTATGATCTACTCACACATAGCAATAAAATCACAAGAAATAGATGAATATTTTAATATATTAAATAGAAATAGAGTTTAGAAAATAAGATCTAGAAAAATGGTCTCTTTCTCAAAAGATATAAGATGATAAAAAGATTAGAAGTCTTCTAGAGTTTTCTGCCTTAACATATATATATATAGTGCTTTAATAATTAGTTTAAAAGTTAAAAGCTGAACGCTAAACGCAAAGGCTATTTGGTGTATTAAATTCAGGAGTTGTGCAGCGTTTGGAAACGCAGCGTTTGGACCAAATCGCGTTTCTTCAGCTTCTTCTTCACTCGAGCCCGAACTGCGTTCCAGTCGCCGGTGTATCTCTGACGTCGTCTATGGGTCTGAGCCGTTTCAAGCTTCTTCTCAGCTGAGCCATCTTCTCCGTGAAAGCAACACAGCCTGACCTAGCGTGTGAAGTCGAGAGGTCCAATTTCTATACCTCGAACGATTCATTCTCACAGGATTAGTCTGGTTCGAGTCCATCGGTCGATTCGTCATGCTCGGAGTGGAAGGTCGAGACCTGAGATCGAAAGCTTCCCATCGGAGCTTCACGGTTCGTCGCTTCCCTTGCAGCTCAACTTTTAGCTTTTTCACCTTCGGTCTCTGATCGTTTGGGAATCTTCGAGTCTGGCCCCAAAATTTTCACTTGAAAAGATTAATTCTTCAGTTTTACCCCAAAACTCCTAATCTTGCACTCTAGCCCCCTGTAACCTAAATAAATACAATAAAATTAAAAACTAATCAAGTTAGCATCTCCAACTCATTCCTATATTTTCTTTTATAATAACATTTAGAAAAAAAAAACTACTTTATCTCACATCTATTTTTCCTCTAAAATAGAGATTAATATTTTTTCTTTTATTTATAGCAATAGCATTCCTTTATTTTTTATTATAGCCATGTTCGTTTATTAAACACCACGATCAATATTAGCGACAAAAATTTAAAGGGAAAATGAGAAAACTTAATTAAGAAAGAAAGGAAAGAAGAGAAGAGCATCCATAGTTTTCAGCCGTTGGGAAGAGAGATAAATGATAAATAGTGATGCTAATTATTTCAGCGACACAAACGTCGTCGGATTTCGTTGATTATTCTAATACGCGTTCTCTTTTTTCCTTCACCATCGATCAGTGCAGAAGAAAATTGCAAAAAAATTTCAGTCGCCAGTGTTGATCGCAACGTTTAGTAAACGAACAAAGCTTATATATTTAGAGATTGTCAATTTAGATAAATACATTAGAGTAAAACGCATCTCTAATTTAGAATTATTTTATTATAGAGAGAAATATAGCAAAATACATTAGAAATGATCTTAACTAAAAATCAAAGTAAAATCGATATATATGACACTCATCACTGTAACAACATAAATGTTCACATTTTAATTAAGTTTATAGAACAACAAGAAACTCCATTAACAAATACAAAAGCTTGATGGAAAAATCGTGACAACTTAGGAAGAGATGTGGATTACTTCCATTAGGGCATTTTTATCCCAAGTTTCTTAAGGGGGTTCTTGTACTTTCTTAAAACTCCTAAATAAGAACCGTTTTTGGAGGGTTTCTTACACTGTTTACGGGCTCCACTGATACGTGGCGATCCGTAATTGGTTCATTTTTTTTTTTTAATTAGCAAAAAATTGAAAAAAAAACAAAAAAAAAAAAACAGGAACCCCAAATGAGGTTCCTGGGTTAATGATGGCCCTAGTTTTTGGCTCATGATGTTCTGGATTATACAGGAATGGAAGTGGAAGAGTTGAAACAATTTTTTAGATTCCAGTGTGAAAAGGCAGACACAATCTCTTAACTCATGAGGTAACATATGTGGAGATTAAACAAATTGTTTGCAAAGCAACAATGCTCTAAGACCAAACAAGTATACTTGCGAATTCTGTAAGGTAACTTAAGAGATAAATGGGTGTGATAGTCAAATAATATTTCACAACAGGTTCCTTCCTGAAATGGGTAAACTCCATTATTTTGGATCTCATTCTAAAATAAATATAAGTTTCAACATCTATGAAAGATTTTCGCCTTGTATCGTGTTTTAATGTGATATACAAAGTAATTTCAAAGATTTTGGTAAATAGATTGAAGCTGATTTGACCAAATTCTATTTCTCCAAACCGAAATGCTTTCGTCTCGCTTACTGATGGAGAATGTGTTATTGGAATCATAAAAGTGTCAAAAGCTTTTGACCCTATCCAATGGTCGTTTTCTTGTCTGCTTTAATAACTCCCAGATTCATGTGTGAATACATTGTGTAGAGCGAAAAATGAATCTCTCTGGCATCTTTTTGAATACAAGTGAATGACGAAATGGGTCTCCGACAAGGCTGTTCTTCGTCTCCTTATTTGTTTGTTATATGCATGTAGGTTCTTTCGAAAATATAAATGAAGTTACAGATGATCATAAGTTTGGGTACCACCCAAACTGCCAAGATTTGAAACTCACACATCTCAGTTTTGCAGATGATTTTCTTGTCTTCTCAGATGGATAAAAGCAATCAATCAGTAGAATTCTGGATACTTAGAAAAATTTGTAGAGGTGTCGGGTATGCACATCAGCATGGAAAAACCGACTTTGTACCTAGCTAGACTAAGTGGCAAAGCTAAGTAGTATATGGTAAGCCAATACACTTTTGTTAATGGAGAACTCCTCGTTCATTATCTTGGGTTACCACTAATGACAAAACAATATCATTTCATGAATATGCTCCTCTTCTAGAGAAACCCAGATCTAGAATCAGCTTGTGGACAACAAGACTCCTCTCGTTTTCGAGAGATTGCAGCTAATAAGCTAAGTCGTGTACAGCCTCGCAATTTTTTTTTAATCTCTACTTTCAAGCTACCGAAAAGTTTATTCAACGAAGAAGTCATCTAAAAACTTCATGAGAACATTCCGATCATAATGTGTAACCTAGATAAGATATTTCCTCCAGTATTTTTTGACTTCATAGAACATCTAGTTGTCCATCTTCCGTACGAGGCATTACTTCGTGGACCTGTTCACAACGGATGGATGTATCCCTACGAGCGCTCCATGAAACATTTGAAGGGGAAAGCGAAAAATCTTGCAAAGGTGGAAGGTTCAATATTTGCTGGGAGTTTGACAGCAGAAACATCTCACTTCACATCATACTACTTTGCACCACCAATACGTACCAGGAAAAGAGTTCCCAGAAGATATGATGATAGTGGAGTCATGCCAACTTATGCAATTAGCGATGTTCTTGACATTTTCTACAAAATTGGACGGTTTGGTGGTAGATTGCGAGAAAGATGGTGGTCTAGTAAAAAGGAAAAGCATAGTGCCCACACTTATATTCTGCTTAATTGCGAGCATGCATTGATGTGTTCGTTTGAAAGGTAAATAGTAATGTGAATTTAAAATATATGAAATGATGTTTATATTATATGAAGTGATACATTCATTTAATTTGTAGCTCGTTTGTAAAGCAAGTTGAAGAAGCAATACCAACAATATTTGCAACTGAACTGGAACGACGAAAAGATCAACACTATGTCAAGTGTTAAAATCTCAAGTAATATATCTCACTCAAATATTAAGCAAGTAGTGAACACTATAATATAATATGAAATTTTTAAAAGTAACTTTTTGTAGGTTGATTATGACGATCCCCCCCCCCCCCCCTCATCCCATGGTTTCACGATTTGGTCCTAGGTCCAATAGCAAAAATCACCACATCACTTACGTATTTTACACGAGGTTTTACCTTTGATGCATATGACTATGGGAGACGTTGGGAAACAAGTAACTACAGAATATGTGAGAAAGGCGAAACAGACTTTTACGTGATTTTGCAGAAGATTATTAAAGTGTAATTTGGGGGTTGTTGAAGCTAAAATGTCATCTTCAAATGTGACTGGTTCGACCATGTTGTGCACAAAGGTGTTCGATTTAACAAATTCGGTGTTGTGGATGTCAATTTTGTACAGCCGAGCAAGTTACAACAAATTCGAGCCTTTCATCTTAGCTTCCCAAGCCGTGCAAGTTAGCTTCATTCCATACCTTCGGCTTAGAAATTCGGGGATAACTTGGTTAGTTGTTATCAAGATTACACCTCATGGACGAATAGTTGCTAGAGAATAACCACCTTTGCAAGAAGAAGAGAGTATCACTGAAGTAGAGGTACCTGATCAACAAACTGATGAAATCCATTCTTATTGACCCAAATAACCGTCAATATGAATATCTTCCCGACGATGTGACGGATGAAACATGTGAAGACAAGTTTGATTGAAGCGATGATGAACATTGTGATGAAGTTGATGAGAACTCGAATGATTCAGAATGATGTAATATATGTACCAAATGTTGTTCTTTTATATTAGTTAACTAAGATTTAACGGATGTGTAACAAATGTTGTGTAATACAATATTTATTCATTTGGGTTTTAAAAATTTATTTGGAGTTTAGGGTTTAAGGAAAATTAGATAATGATGATAAAGGTGTAAAAGAGATACGATGTTGTAGATAAGTAACTTTGGGGTTTTGGGAATTGATTATCGGGGTTTCATATATGACCTAGTATCTTCGTCGTAATTGAAAACACAGGCCTAGTAATTTCGTCGTAAATTAGACAAGCCTAGTAAATTCGTCGTAAAATGAAAAACGCAGGCCTGGTAACTTCGTCGTAAACTGAAGGGCCTCGTTAATTCGTCGTAAAAGAAAACGCAGGCATGGTAACTTCGTCGTAATTTTAAAAAAGAAGTAAGTTAGTCATAATAAAAACACGGGCCTCGTAACTTCGTCATAATAGAAAAGAGGGTCTGGTAACTTTGTCGTAATAAAAACACAGGCCTGGTAACTGCCTCGTAAGTTTACGTGGAATTTACAAGGATTGTGTTTTTCCTATATAAACACGAGACCTGGACGAGGCTCACCTCGTTCATTCCTCTCAACTTGCCTCCTATAACACGGTAAGTTCTCTCCCCCTCTTTTTTTGTTTTGTTTAGGTGGTTAGTTTAGGTAATTATTTTAGGTGGTTAGTTTAGGTAATTAGTTTAGGTCATTAGTTTGTGTAACCGAACTAATTTTACTGATGACAATTTTTTTTTAATTTAGATGGCTCCTAGGCCAAAACCACGTGCACCGACTTACGGTCAGATGTTTGGCGATGGTGTTGGGACTGCATCTTCTTTCGGTCCATTATCTACCGCAACCGTTCCTGACTCTCAGGTGTCTCAAAGAGTTTCACCTGCTGCACATGATCCTTATCTTGCATCTCAGATACCCCCTCATATGGCTCCACCTCCTCCCCCCAGCAGCTCCACCTTCTGCACATGATTCTGCTCTAGCATCAGGAGTTCATCCAGATTTGCGTGTACCTCCATCTGCACAATATGCTACATATACAGTGGAGGATCTATTTTCCCAACCGGGGCGAGTGGGTTAGATATTCTGGACCCCGATCGACCGCGGGTACTTATTGGTAACCTTTTTTTATTAATTTAACAATTATATAATATTATTTTTTTTTCTAACAAGTTAGTATATTATTTAGGTTTGGAGCCAACAAACGTGTCAGCCAGAGTGTTTCAGACACTATCAAGGTGTATTTTCTCGAAGCCCATCCGAACTAGACTATGACTTCAGATCACATAAAGACGACATGCTTTAAATGTTTAGCGGTAAATATTTGAAATTTTTTATAGTTAATATTTAATTATATTTTTAAATTGTTTTTGTTTCACCAAAGGAAGCACTGGTCCTTAGTGATCAACGAGAGGGTGAAGATGGAATTTGTTGCAAAAGCAAAGGTCCGCCTTTGCAACACCGTCTCAGATTGGAAGGACAAGTGGGAAATTCATGGTTATGACGGGAAGCCCCCCGAGATCTCGAAGGATGTATGGGATGGTCTCATCGCCTTTTGGAAGATACCCTCCTCGATCCGCAAGGCCAACTCGTGCTCCGCTTCCCGGAGAACGAGGGATAAAGACAATCATTTTCCCATGCTTCATAGAACCGGGCAAACACCCCATGCCGGGATCCATCTAGACGTTGTAAGTTTTATTCTTAATATTTAATTTTATTTGTTTTATTTTATTTATTAACTAATTTTCTGTTTAAAGTTATATTTAATTTATTCTTTTTGTTTGTAGGCCGAGAAGACTAGAGTCCTACCATCTCTGTCTGAACTATTCAAGATGACTCGCGCCACATCAGACGGGGTTTTTGTTGATCCACTATCGGAGAAACTCTTTCAGAAAGTGGCTTCTCAGATTGAAGAGGGGGAGACACAAATAACCCAACATTCTCCTGATGGATTATCCGTCAAATTGACTATTCCAGAAAAGGTCGACCGGATCTTCGAAGAGGTAAATTTTTAAAATAGATTTAGTTTATTTGTATTATTTTTATATAATTAATTATATTATTTTTTTGAAAAAGGTGGCTCCTAGAAAGAAGAGAAGAATAGTGGGAATAGGCTCCGTCAACAAAGTCGCAAGGGCGACTTCGTCCTACTCTTCGAGACGGGAGCAAGAGACTTCTCAGATGCAGGCTCGAATGGATTCACAACAGATTCGCTTGGACTCACTTAAAGATCTGCTCGACGTTACGGGGAGGGAAATCCACTTATGCAGTGAGCGTTAGACGCTAGACGAGCGGCTCTCGGGATGCAGCAAACTCATCCCGAATAAACTGATCGAACCTCTCCGGAACCTAGCGACGCCCCCAGCTACTTCGATAACGTGATTCCATAGCTTTTTTATTTATTTTTTCTGTTTTATATTATAAATTTAAATATTATTTTCTGACATTTATATGGCCTTTTAAACATTTTAAATTTTAATACTTTGTTTTATAATTTAAATATTTTAAAATTTTGAATCTTCATAATATTATATATAATATAAAAATATAATATATAGACATCTATGTAAGCTCGTCGTAAAATTTACAAGGAGTTTACAACAATTGACTAGTTAAGTACTTGTAAAATTTACAAGGATTTTATAAGGCATGCTTGTAAAGTACTTGTAAATTTTACAAGGACATTACAAGGTAATCTTACGAGGTTTTTACGACGACATTTAACGTTGACATTATGACGAAAACCGTCCTTCTGTTTTACGACGAGGACCTGTCCACGTAAAACTTACGAGAACCTTACGACAAAAATTTTGTTACAACGGGCGTTTTACAACGAATCGTTCTTCCCTTATTAATTCGTCGTAACTCTCCTATTATGACGAATTAACAAGGAATATTGCCCTCGTAAAAATTATGTTTTATTGTAGTGAGAAGCATGTAGAAAATCTTGGAAGCCAAATATGTGTCATGCACTGATCTAAATGTGGGGAGGTTGGCCACAATGCAGAAATCTGCAAGATCCACCTGAATAAAAAAATTAAGACTGAAGCAAATAAAAATGTACATTCAATACATTTTGCTTAATTACTTTGAACAAGTTTATAACCTTGTAAGATTTTCCCCTTTACAGCATGGAAGCTCTTCGGGTCCCGATTTCAATGCAATGACACAACCATCCAAAACAAGCAAAGACTGAGCAAGAAAAGGACTCTCTGTATCACTATGACATGTTTTGTAATTTTCATAATGTTATGAAATTATCTATTTTCAAGTTGTTTTGTCTCTATTTATAGCTCAAGAATGTTTAGGTACTAATACGGTTATTATAGTTAATGTGTTAAGACATGGTGACACAAACAAAAACAAGAACTTAACATTCTCCATAAACCTCCTCTCTAGTACATAACTTACATTTTACTCTTCTCCATTACAAAATTTTCCACAAAGCCATTTAGTGGCTCCTATGCGGAACAATGGCTTCCATGCCCCTCCATCTCTTGGCCAAATATCTTATGGATCTGCATAATTCCCTATGCCCCTGATTCATTAAGCGAGCATGAAAAGACAAAAATGCCCTTAAGTCAATTTTTTTTAAAAACGAGATTTTGATTGTAAACCGGTCGGAATGTTATCCGAACTGGTTTGGTTATCAAATGTTTAGAAACCGGTCCGGTCTGGTTTTGTAATTAAAAAAAACAAATTAATTGGGGGCTTCTTCTTTTTCTTCCTCCAGATCTGTTTTTCATCGAATGTTAGCTCTGTCTTGGATCTGTCTTCCTCATCTATCCTACAGGTCATTCTTGGTTTTCCAAAGTTTGTGGAGCACCGCCGTCTGTTGCATAGACGAGTCCTTTCCCGACGTCTAGCATTCCGTCGAAACCGGTAAGTTTTGGTCTTTACCCAAACAAATTAACTGGGGGAAAATTGGTTTCTTCTTCCTCTGATCCGTTCTCGAAGCTCCTCCTCCACATCTCAGCTCCGTCTTCCTCCTCATCTATCCCACAGCTCGTGCTCATTTTCCCAAAGTTTGTGGAGCGTCGGCGTATGCTGCCATAGATGACTCCTTTCCCGACGTCTAGCCGTCGAAGGCGATAAGTTGTGGTCTTAGCTTCGTGCTTTCATCGAAATTAAATTCTGGTGAGAATTAGGCGTAATGCAAAACGGCATTGTTTTCCTTGTGGGAACAAGTGTATGGGTCAATAAGTATAGTATAGTAAATTGGTATAAAATGCATTTGAGTGGTCAAATGGGAGTGTATTGGCAGTAGAATGGGGCCTAGATCGATTCGAACCCGATACCTAATTTAATATGTTCTTGATTAATCAAGTAAAACTGTATAACTAGGAACAACTAATAGAACTATGGATAACTTAGGAAAACTATAAACAACTAATAACACTGTGGTTAACTTGGAGTAACTCGGAACAACTTGTAGAACTGTAGATAACTGTAGTTAGTATTTTGAGTTTGTTCAATTTTTTTTTTGCGGGATAGAATGAGAAATCATGTCAGCATACATTTTACATTCAAAGACCATTCATTATTGTGAAAACATCAGTGGAGGAAATTACGTTGTCAATGATAGAAGAGAGGATGTATAAGAAGCTTGGTTTGGATGAAAGTAAGGAAAAAATGGAAATGAGCTATATTCCACTGGTGGTAGGATGTGAGAAACCTTTAAAATTTTATTGCGAGGATCTTTTTGTTTCCTAACTTCCACGGATAAAGAGAAACAAAGAAGTCTTTGGTTGTGGAGACTAATGGAAGATCGGGACCGGTAGATAAACTCTCGATAGTGGGTAAAATTACTGTTGGTATGAACTACGAAGAGTTGCAGCCACTTGAGGATGAAATCGGACCTAATGCCATAACTTTGTACGTAGAAGAGAAGCAGGGAAATAACGAGGTGATAAAGGGTGAGAAAGATGATGATACAACAGAAGATGATTGTATGGAAATGAATACCGGAAGGAGACTGATACCGGAATGGAGACTGATACCATAATAGAGACTAATACCAAAATAGAGGCTAATACCGAAATAGAGACTGATACCGCTGCGGAAATTGGTACCGTTGCGGAGACTGGTACCACTGCGGAGACTGATACAGTTATTCCAACTGCTGATAAATATGTTGAAACAGAAACCTTCCTTATAATCAACAAAGTATATAAAGGAGTGGGGTGATGGCTTGAGTCTGAGTAAGCATGATGAATTTACAAGTAAGAAGGCAATTCAAGAGATTATCGATAGAGTTGCATTTAGTGAATGCTTTCATTATATCACTAGAAAGTCTGATCGTGGACTATTAGTGGTAAAATGTTCTCAAGCTAACTGTAAGTGGGGATTACGCGCTGCAAGGATTTCTGAGACAGAAATTTTCTCGATTAGAAGCTACACGAAGATGCATACATGCTTACGGAGTGATCAAAGTAACATCAACGACAAGAGAAGAGGGTCAGCAACACTAGTCTCAGCTTTTTGACTGAGTAATATCCAAGAGACATGGAATCCAGTTCCAAAAGTGATCCAGGGCCTCGTTAAGTTCCATCTCGGTGTCATGATATCGTACTCCACAGCATTGCGTGGAAAGAATCTGGCGGTTTGTGAATGACATGGTAGTCCAGAAGATAGCTACAAGATGATGAATTTCTATTTGTACATGTTAGAGCAAGTGAATCTGGGAACAAAAACCAGTTTAAAACTGGATGAAGCAGGTAAATTCCAAGTACCTCTTCATAGCCTTGGAGCTTGCATTGAAGGGTTCGCAGTACTGAGGAAACTGATAATCGTTGATGTGACATGGCTGAAGAACGGATATGGGGGTGTTCTTGTTTTTGCAAAAGCTCAAGATCCTAATCGTCACCATTATCCAATTGCGTTTGCAGTACTAGATGGAGAGAATCATGCTAGATGGACTTGGTTTTTCGAGAAGCTAAAAAATGCTATACCAGACTCTTCGGAACTGGTTTTCATGACTGACAGAAATCAAAGCCTGATTAGCAAACGTGTATCCACAGGCTCACCTTGGTCATTGTTTATGGCATTTGAAGGAAAATGTGAAAGGGAATGCTTGTAACGTCAACAAAGATGTAGTCGGGCATAGATTCATGGAGCTGGGCAGATATTACACGGTGGCTGACTTCAAACGCTGCTTACGAGTCATTTAAGAGAAGATATCATTCGTCTTGGCAGTATGTGGAGGAGCACACTCAAAAAGACAAATGGGCTAGAGTTTTTTTCCACGTGACAGGTAAACTTGGACACAAGCAACAGTGTGGAATCAATGAACAATGTGTTTAAAGAGGCAAAGAAGTGGGCCTTAATACAATACTGGATTGTATCATCAGGACATTCTCTGATTGGTTTAATCAACATCGAAAGGATGCTGTTTTCTGGATCAGTCAAACCAAACTGGTACCCTCTGGTTGAGAACTACTTGCATGATCCATTCGTGAATTCTTAACCTCATCATGCTTTTTCTCTGGATCTTCTTCAACACCTACTGATTCCTCCTCGTTGTTTTCATCTTTGTTTCCATCTTTGTCTTCTACATCTTCCTCATTGTTACCATTCCGCATTTACTTCTTTATCTCTAATATCATTCTCGTTGTTTTCATCAGAGGCATTAGTCTTGACTTCAATTCTCCTCATCCGATGCAACAGCCTCACTTTCATTGCTCCTCTTCGTCTTCTCCCTCATCAGAGCCACCCGCGTCACCATCATTTTCTTCATTCTCATCTTTGTCCTCTACCTCATCATAGCCACCTTCTTTCTCTCATCGAGCCCCCTTCTTGCTCTTCTTCGGAGCCCCTTCTTGCTCTTCTTTGGAGACCCCTTCTTGCTCTTCTTCGGAGCCTCCCTTCTTGCTCTTCTTCGGAGCCCCCTTTTTTTTTCATCATTGACCGGTTCTCATTTCCCTCGCCCTCACGCGTCTTCATCCCGTTATCCGCTTCCTTTTCCTCCTTCCCGATTGTGGAGTCTCTGATGTCGGAGCACATTTGCTCCCTTCAGGCCCAACAACCATCGCAGCTTCCATGAGGTACTTATTGGAAGGACTTCATCTCTCAGCGACGCAGATCTAGATTCCTCCGTCGTCTCCTTCGTTTTCACATTTTTTTTTCTTTTTTTCGCGTTCTTCTCCGCTTCTTTCGTCGGAATCTCCTTCCTCTTACCTCTTCTGGTTACACCATCTTCGTTCTGATTCCTCGCGATTTACCCACAATAGAGCAAGAAGGAAAGATGATTTCGATTATCGGATTGATTTGGGTTTCGAACTTTGGGTTTCTAGGGTTTGTGAGAAGATAAAGGAAGGAATTGGGATCGATTTTCGAAATGGAATGGGAGTGGTTAAGGAAATGAATCCGAAATTAGGTTTAATGCATTACTTTTGGTGGACTCAGTCTGCTTTCTTTGGGTTTAGTAATGATTCCTGGTTTACGTCAAGTTTGGATGCCGGTTCGATCCAGATAGGGTCGGAGTTGGGTAAAACCAGGTAATACTCGTAAATATGTCATCTTTCCTACGGTTTTGTGGTCTTTTACTTCGTTTGCCACTTAGAACAATATTTTTTTTTCCTTTCTTTTATAACAGGTGCATCATGGATTGAGCCATGAGATGCGGGGGCAGGGAAGACCGTTGTTTCCCTCCTATGCACCAAAATTAGGAAAATTATCACGTTTCATAGTATCATCTACCATTGTCTTCATCGAACCTTGTCTCCAATCTTTGATATCGTCTATAAGCCTGCCTCAGTTGCGTATCTATCCTATGAATCTCATAAAAAAACCATTTGATTAGATGACTTTCAAAAGGTAATTCTCTTATGGGCTCTTATAATCTACTATGTCCCTATTTCATTAAGTCACTCTGCAAAGTCGAAAATGTCCTTTGGTGGATGAAAGAAATTGAAATTTCGAGTAGGGGTTGGTTCGGTTAGAGGGAAAATTGGTGGTTTGGCTTTTGTTTTATTAAAAAATCAGAAATGCTCAAATTGAAAAAAAATCAGGAAGCCTCAACTCGCCTTGCTCCGCCTCCTCTCAGCTCGTCTTCTCTTCGTACTCTCCGTAAACCAAAAGCCAGCTACAAAGCAATTGAGGTTGAAGCACTAGAGGAGTTGACTCTAGCTCGTTTTGTTTTCTTCCTCTGCCGCCAGCTACGAAGCTATCGACGTCGATAGCTTCTCCAGTAACACATTCGAACGTCAACGTTTCCACCGGCGAACATTCCTACAGGGCAGGTCGAAATGCAGGTTAGTTTCTTCTTCTCCTCGGCGAGTCTCACTACATTGGATAGAAATGAGATACAAGGTTTGTAAATGGATTTGTTGAAACACTATTAGTTTTGGGTTCGTTTGGTTGATTTGTATTATGAAATTGATATACTATGCAAGCATGCGGTTGAATGTATGGAGGTGAATGGTCTCACTTGTGAGTTAGATTGGCACCGAGATCTCAATTCAATCGACCAAACAATTCTTGCTGAAGCATAACTTGGTATAACTAGTAGAACTGATATTTGTACTATACTAGCTTAAACTTGATATAACTGTAGATAACTTGGTAGAACTCAGAACAACTGGTATAAATGTAGCTAACTCATTGTGTTGTTTTTTGTAGGACCCTACAATGGCGAAACACGTGAGCATACATTTCAATTCAAAGGTCGCATTTATAGTGTAACCTTAAAGACGACAGTGGAAAATATAAGTTTAGCAATGATATAATAAAGGATGTACAAAAGGTTGCATTGGATGAAAGTAAGTTTAAACTGTCATTGAGGTACATGCCGATTGGTGGTTGGATGTGAGGAAGGGCAAAATATTTGTGATGATGAGGATTTTGTTTGTCTACCTAACGACCATTGATAAAGAGAACCGTAGAAGTCTTTTGTTTGTGGAGGAGACGAGTAGATCGAGGAGTTAGAAAAGCTGTCAAGGAGTGAGAGAAAGTTCGTTTGGTATGAACTACCAAGTGTTGGAGGGAATTGATGATGAAATGGGACCTAAAGCCATAAACTTTGTATGTAGGAGACGGGCAAGCAAATCAACAGAAGGATGTGATAGAGGCAGAGAATGATGATGGTAAAACAGGAGATGATTGTATGGATACAGACACCGCAGCTGAGACAGACACCACAACTGAGATGGACACTGGCAGCTGCGACGGATATTTGTGCTGATATGGACACTAGTTTTGCAGATAGGTATATTGAGCAGCCACCTGTAGAAAAATCTAGTCAGGTTATAGAGGAGTGGGAAGACGGTTTGGGTCTTAGAAAGCTTCAGGAATTTCCAAGTAAGAAAGAAATTCAAGAGATGGTTGATAGAGCTGCATTTGGTGAATGCTTTCGTTACGTTACCAAAAAGTCGATCGTAGTCGATTGGTGATAAAATGTTGTGAAGGAAGTTGTAATGGGGTTTGCGAGCTGCAAAGATTCCACATACTGAAATGGGGTTTTCAGTTAGGAGTTACACAGGTGTGCATACATGCTCTCGAACCAGTCAAAGTAAAAGCAGCAACAACAAGAGGAAAGGCCTCAGCGGAATTAGTTGCATCTTTTTTAAATGAGGAATATCCTGGAAAAGTGAGAACTCCTGTTCCGAGAGATATCATAAAGTCTTCTAAAGTTAAGACTTGGTGTAACTGTATCATATTCCACAGCCCTGAGAGGAAAAAATCTAAGCTATTTCTCATTTGCGTGGTAGTTCAGAAGACAGTTACAAGTTGTTGTATAGCTACTTGTACATGTTAGAGCAGGTCAATCCGGGAACAACAACAAGTGTGAAGTTGGATGAGGCAAATAAATTCAAGTACCTCTTCATAGCTTTGGGAGCTTGCATTGAAGGATTTGCGGTCATGAGGAAAGTGATAGTCGTGGATGCCACCTTTTTGAAGAATGGATATGGGGGTGTACTAGTTTTTGCCAAAGCTCAAGATCCTAATCGTCACCATTATCCCCTTGCGTTGGTGTCCTCGACGGTGAGAATAATGCTAGTTGGACTTGGTTTTTCGAGATGCTTAAAAGTGTTATACCAGACTCTTCTGAATTAGTTTTTATGAGCGACAGAAACCAGAGCCTCAATCACAGCGGTAGCTAATGTATTTCCACAAGCTCACCATGGCCATTGTATATGGCATATGGCCCAGAATGTGAGAGCACATGCTTCTAACACCAACAAAGCTCTAGTCGCATGGAAATTTATGGAGTTGGCTAAGTGTTACACGGTGGCTGAGTTTAACTCTGCTTAGGCAGCCTTTAAAGTGAGATATCCTTCAGCGTACAAGTATGTTGAGGAGCATTGTGAGAAAGAGACATGGGCTAGGGTTTTTTTCCCAGGTGATAGATACAACTTGGACACTAGCAATAGTGTGGAGGCAATGAACAGCACGTTTAAGGATGCAAGGAGGTATGCTTTGATACCAATGATAGATACAATCATCAAACAATTTTCGGAGTGGTTTAATGAACATCGGAAGGACGCTGTGTCTGGATCGATTGATACCAAACTGGTTCCTCTTGTCGAGATTCACTTGCACAACCTCTAGGGCATAGCTGAGAAAACACCAGTGCGTGAACTAAATAGTTATGAGCTTGAGTATGAGGTAACCGACAAAGATGATGGGAAGACTTATTTGGTGAACTTGATAGCTAAGAGTTGTACCTGCAAGGTGTATGACTATGAAAAGTATCCTTGTCTACACGGACTAGCTGCTTACTTATATTTCCTTGAGGTTGATGCTGCTCCTGGTCGTCGACGTGAAGTCAGAATAGAGTATCATGAGTTGTGCTCAAAATATTACTGGACGGAACTTTGGGCATTGGCTTATTACAAAACTCTTTATTCTGTGCCCGACAGGTCTGATTGGAATGTACCAGATCACATCAAAGAGCTTCAGATCATACCTCAGGATCGGCTCAAGAGGAAAGGAAGGAAAAAGGATAAGAGGAATCCCTCAGTTGGAGAACGGCGTAAAAGGACGCAAAACAAAAGGCGACCGAGGCAAAATTTTGGTTTCAGTTGGTTGTTATTTGGAAGGGATCGCAATCCTGCTGAATGAAACGACATTTGCTTATGTAAAACTATGGAATACTACGGCTTCATCTTTTGTATTGTGTAGTTATTAGTTTCTGCTTATGTAAAACTATGGAATACTACGGCTTGATCTTTTGTATTGTGTAATTATTGGTTTCCGCTTATGTAAAACTATGGAATACTACGGCTTCATCTTTTGTATTGTGTAATTATTGGTTTCCGCTTATGTAAAACTATGGAATACTACGGCTTATTGGATATTATTTTATTGCTTTCATGGTAGATTAAAATATATCAGTATTCAACTTTTGATTTGTATAACACATACTGTAACTAAAAAATATTACTGAAAACAACTTTTAAAAAAACCATAGTCAAAATAACATGTAATAAAAAACTCATAGTTCCACATTCTGTTACACACCATTGTATTTCTAAGAACATTTTCTTAGTAAGACCAACTTATAAAAGAGCATTCTTCAAAATTTGTGATTTTAAACATATTATTGAGCTAATCACATACCCTTACATCTTAATACAGAAAACTGAATTGTAAAACTAATTTAACAAATTAAAATGATAGGTAAAACTGGAATTATTTGTAATCACCAAAAGTAAAACTATGAAGAACATTAGTAATACCCGAAACTTCTGTATAACTATGACTAATTTTGTTGGAGGGAAAATAAAAAAAAATTTGCCGCCTAAACAAAAAACACAGTTAATTTTAATTTTTTGGCTTTAAAAAGTTGATTCTATATGCTTTCATCTCTGGACATCATTACGACATTGGAGTCTTCTCACTTTGTCAAGTTCTCTCTCTCTCTCTCTCTCTCTCTCTCTCTCTCTCTCTCTCTCTCTCTCTCTCTCCCTTCCTCTCTCCTCTCCTCTCTCTCTCTCTCTCTCTCTCTCTCTCTCTCTCTCTCTCTTCTCTCTCTCTCTCTCTCTCTCTCTCTCTCTCTCTCTCTCTCTCTCTCTCTCCCGAGTGCGCTAATCACACACATCTCTTCACTCTTTCTCTTTGCATCATGACTCACCCGTACGAAGAATACAGGCACATGAAGCAGTTGAAGAAACATTGCGACATGCTAGGTTCATTGCCGATGCCCAGTATGGTATTCCCAACCCGATGCCCATGTGGCGAAGAAATCATACAGGATGCTTCTCCAAATCCAAAGTATCCATCAGATTCGACACTTTACCTGGGAGAAGGTACTTCACTTGCAAGTCCTACAAGGTAATTATTGTCGGTTATCTTTGATTATGTCGTAAAACTATGTGAAGCTGCGTTATATTGGGTGAAACTAAGTGCAAAATACTAAGTCAAACTAAGTTATACCAAGTGAAGCTAAGTTAAACTTGTAGGACGATGGGATGCACTTTCGTCAGCCATGGGCTTTCGGTGTTGAGCAAGAAATTGGGCGCTTAAGGAGGAAGGTGGACAATATGGCTGAAGAGATTGCAGAGCTCAAGCGCCTTATTACCCGTCCATGAGATTCTCGGTTGCAGAGCTCAAGAGCCTTATTCTAGGTGCTAAAACTTATGTCTATGTTCTTCATTTCGGATAATACAAGTCTAGACTGTTTGTTAAGACTTGTACGAGTTTATGTTTTAAAAATAATGTAATGTTATGTTATGTTGTATCTTTGTGTCGACTTGTCTAAACATAATTTAAAAGACATTTATTTTATCTTAGTCCACAACATCCGTCATATAGTAGTCATAATCAAATTCTAAATCCAAAAAACTACAAAATCCACCAAAGACACATAATTCGTCTACTTCATAAAACAACATTTTCACTTCTTTTTTTGGCCTTTCTGCACCTCCTTCACAAACTCCTCTATTGTGCCCAATCTTGAATCAAAGTCGTCAACCTTCTTCTGAACTATCCCTAGCTGTTTCACCATTTTCTTCATCATCTTCATCATCCTTGAAACTTCTCCTCCTTCAGAGGTATTATGAACTATATGTTGGGCCTCTTCTACTGGTCCTGTTTGTTTTTCTCGGGCAGTAAGATCTGCTTCGTACATGTCTTCAAAAAAGACCGCCAATCCTTCGCTCAGTCGCTTTTCCCAACTCTCGACAGCAATATCAAATTCATATTTGCTCATTTGTTACCTCTTCTGTTGCCCTTGGGACCTCTTCTCCACACCACCTTCAGACTCATCACCACCAGATTTATCACCAGACTCATCACCTGAAATATCACCATCACCAGATTCCTCTTCATTACATCCATCATGCTCACCTACATTGTCTTCATCAGAGGCTTTCTCCTCCTCTTCGATGTCTTTATTAGAGGTACTTTTGTTGTCTGCTTCTCTACTCTGACTCATCGAAGGAGCGGGAGGAACCTCAGGAACAAATTTGCTCAGTTCAGAGTCGTCTGTTCTTTCAACCGCTGCCACAACATCGACAAGAACATTTATCGGCTCTGATACATTGGTCGTTTTCTCTGTTGTCTTCTTTATCGTCTTCACTTTCACAGACTTTGCCTTCTTCTCTTCTCCTTGCGTTGGATTCTTCTTTCTCTTGCCTCGCCTCGTTTCCACCATCTTTCGAAGATATCGATGTTGTTTGTTGTATCGTAGGAGAATCAAATAGAGGATCGAATGTTATGATTTTGGGAACTAGGGTTTGATGGATGGTGAGGAAATTGTTTTATCACGATTTTGATGGAACCCGGACAGATTTGGTTTGGTTATAATGGTTAGATGGTTTGACATTTCGATTTCATTGGTTTACAAAGATCCGGTTCACCTAGATTTGACTCAGGTAGAAGTTGTAATTATCTCAACTTTTTATAGGTTTTACGTCATTTTCTTATTATTTCGATTAAAAATAATTCAATTAATTTTCTATTTAATTTTGTGTCCTCATAAGATTACATTTTGACAATTGAGGGCGTTGGAGGAGATGCCTCCTGTGAAACCAAAGAACTTGTCAAAGCAACTGAAATTAAGAATTTCATTAACCAGGAATCATTTTGTACCGGCAAAGCAACCTAGCATCAGTAGAATCTCCAGTACGAATTCTCCTTTATCTTCGATACATAAGTCACCATGATTTACCCAACCGAACACTTTGTCGGAACTCCATTGAATGATTTTATGAACTCGGTTTGTTGTCTTGAAGAGGAGCCACAAGTACTCATCTCCAGAATACTCACCCAGATCGATTACTTACTCATCCATTTCTATGAACAATAATTCCAATAAAAGAGAAAGAGACGACGATGAGTTTATCAACATTGGGGAAATAAAGATTGCCTTAGGTATAATTATCGGGGTTAGTTAGTTAAATATTTGGGTTAGATAGAGTACGAGCAATTAGTTTCTTTTAAAAGAGATTATGGTAATTAAACGTGATTTGGTTAATTTGTTTTAAAAAATTGTGAACAATCGATCACTTTTTAGTAGAGAGAGATTTGACGAATCTAAAAGTGATTTGTGTGTTGGTGTTATATTGTTAGCAGTCAAAGGGGAAAAGTGTTGTCAATCCATTTATGAATTTATTTTGATAAAATTTATATATATAACAAATACAGAAATGTATTAATAGCATAACCTAATGTTATTTTAAGCATTTCAGCCTTTTAATCGCTTTGAATAATCCCAGATAGCAACCAAGAATGACCCTTGTGAGAAAGGAAGCAAATAATAAGATAGATTAGTATTATGATTCGGATGAGATCCTTTTATCTTATGTTGAAAGCACCAAAGGATTGTATATGTAAGAAAGCAAATGGAAAATGCTTGCATCTGAAGTCCAAACATAGATCTTAACCACTTCACATGAGCAAAGTATTCTTCAATTTTACTCGTTCCATTCTCGTTTGCAACATAAAGAAATGGACGGTTAATCCAGAGAAAGTAACAAGATGGGGTTGGAAACTGTAATAGAGTAAAATGTTTACAAGCATATTGATGAAGTATATCTTAATTCTCCAGCAATCTACATGTTACTCGAATCATCTCTCAACGTTTCTCAGTTTGAACAGAATCTCACGTCTCTGAAACATTGGAGTAAGGTAATACAAAATTGGACGCAGTGATGTTTCAGGCTGGTTCTGATTAAGTAAATGATTTAATCGTAAGTGAAACAAATTTACAAACAATAAAGCCATAGTGAGTGATGAACTACTTTTGGCAAAGACTTCCATTGACACGGTTTAGATGCCAAGTAGTGCTTATCGACCTATCCAACTTCGACCAGAAATCTTTTTAATGCCATTCTCCTTCATCTTTTCCCTAACATGAGCAACATCTGCCCACCGGTCTAAAGCTGCATACATGTTTGACAAAAGCACATAGTTACCAGCACTTTGCGGCTCAAGCTCGAAGAGCCGCTTTGCAACTACTTCTGCTATCTCAGAATCTCCATGCACACTACAACCACCCAAAACCGAACCCCAGGCACTAGCATGAGGTTCTACAGGCATGACTTTAATAAGCTCAAAGGCCTCTTTGAGCTTTCCTGATCGGCTAAGAAGGCTCACTACACAGGAATAATGATCAGGAGATGCCACAATACAATATTCCTTTCGCATCAACTCGAAGTACCTTAACCCATCCTCAACAAGCTTAGCTTGGCTACAAACTTTCAATATTACTGTGAAGGCAACACTATCGGGAACAATACCTTCCTCTACCATTCTCTCAAACAGCTGCACAGCTTCGCCTTCACACCCATGAATACCCATTCCTTCCATCATCGAACAGTAAGAGACAAGATCCCGCTTAGGCATCTCTTCGAACAATCTAGCGGCTCTGTCCATGTGGCCGCATTTGGCATTCATATCTATCAAAGCAGGTGTAACATAATGACTAGAATGTCTGTTCACCATGCATTGGTGCAGAAAAGAATCAACCTGTTCACATAACTCAAAGCTACCCATTTGAGAACAAGCTGACATCAAACTCACCATTATAAACACATCAGGTTGGACATTCTTCTCACACATTTCGTAAAACATCTTCACCGCCTCGTCCGGCTGGCCGTTCTGCGCATAACCCGTTATCAAAGCTGACCATGCCCTAACATCAACATCACTCGCTTGCTCAAAACAAAACCGAGCGGAACGCATATCACCACCTTTAGCATATCCATCAATCATGGAGGTATATGAAATTATGTCTTTCATAGGCATTTCGTCAAACAACTTCTTAGCATTCACCAAATCTCCGGACTTGACAAACCCATCAATCAAAGCATTCCAAGAACCAATATTACGCTCGGGCATAACATCGAACATCTTCTTTGCTTCCTCTAACTCTCCAGATTTCACATACGCTACCATCAAAGCTGTCCAAGAAACTGCATTTCTCTTAGGCATTTCACCAAACACCTTGCGTGCGCTCACTACATCCTTACATTTACCATAGAAATCAACAAAACTCGTGGCCAAGACCACATCTTTATCAAACCCATTTCTCAGAACAAACCCATGAACGGATGACCCAACACGAACCTGCCCATTGTTAGCACAAACTTTCATAACCAAAGGGAAAGTATACTCATCGGGACGAGCCAAGCCTGCTCTCATCATACGGACAAGAAGCGAAACCGTTTCAAAGAAGAGAAACCTATTAGAGTATCCTTTGATAAAGCAGTTCCAGAGATGAGTGCAAGGGTAAGGAACACGCTCGAAAACAGAGGAAGAGTAAGGAAGATTGGAGGATGACGAGAGAAAGATGGAGACGAGATTCTGGTCTTGCTCAAGACCTTTACGGATGATTCTGGCATGAATTTGACGAAGCTGGACCTCAGATTTGCAGAGCTTCAAAAGGGTTTCGATTGATGCCAAGGAAAGTGGAGATGATCTCTGGATCATTCGGCTCGCATATGTATGTTTGCGTATGCTCTTTTCATCACAAGAATCTTGTTCTGGTTTTAGTTTAATACAGAATCTGACAGGAATTGGTCTTGTGAGAAGAGTTGAACTGTGGGATTTGTAAAAAAAAAACTGAAAGACTTGGAGAGGAGGGTTTAGGGTTTATTTCCCCATGGAGAGTGGAGATAATATGATTATATGGTTTAGTTTGATTGTTTGAGTTAAAAAAGGAAAATCTATCCCTTTCTTATTAATTGAGACACATTCTTTAAAGTTTAAGTGTCATCACCACAGCTATCCTCACCACTAAGAAGATTTGTTTATTAGAGTAATTATACTTTATGTCATTGCATAATTTTGGACCACCAACTAATTAAATGTTGTCAACTTCTTGTCAAATAAACTAGGTGTTTGCACAATGTGCAGCAATAAAAATTTTAGTTTAAATTCTGTTAAAAATAAAATTATATTAATATTTTAAATTTTATTATTTGTATATTAATATTTTAATATAAATTTAGTTTAGTTAAACATTAAATTAAATTAAATTAATACTTTGATTTATTTTAAATTATATATATTAAAAATTGATATATTTTTTTATAATTATTAAAAATAAAACTAAACAAAAAATTTAAAATTTGTAGATATCAAAAGAAAACAAATGATGTTACGATTAAAAGTTTCTAATTTTTTTTAAAATGTATGAAATTTTAAAAATTTTGTTTAATATTCAAAATTGTTGATTATAAAAATAAAATTAAATAATATTTGAAAAATTGTAAAATATTTAATATTTCTATTATTATAATTATTTAAATTCATATTAAATAGATTTATTTAAATGATGTTTTATTAATTATTTATATATTCTAGAAAGTTTAACAAAAATATAAATTTACATTAAATGTAATTGTCATATCATATTTATCAATAAGTCATGTCATCAGTTATAATATGTCATGTTATTTTTTAGTCAAAATAATTGTGAAAATAACATGTGTTAAATCACTTCTCAAATGTTTAAGGAATAGTTAATAGTGGTCTGGTTTAATGTTCCTCTGTCAATTTAAATAAACCTAGATACTTATTTGGAATTTAAATCTATTGATTGAACTACATATCAATATAACAACATAGCTTTTTGTAATAAATTATCTTGCATTGACATATAAAAGACCTTGACATATAACTTACACTTCAAATCAATATGTTAACTCTGTTGCATTGACATATATCCTACGTTTCAGCAAACGATTATGTTATACAATAATCATTGTCATCACTTGCATTCAGACCATATATATAAGAATTTTTGAATACCACATCAAAAATATTTGTCCAATGAAATATTTCCTAGCCTTAAAGCAAAGTAAAGTAGATGCAACAATCATTATGATTATTTGCATTAACACGAGATATTTTGTGGGTTCGGAGTTTAATCTATCGGAACGGTGTTTGATTTTGTGGATAATCACAAAGACGTTCTATTGATCGAAATAGAGGATGAAGAGTAAAAGATGTACAAAATAATTGATTCTAGATCTGTAATATCAAAAACTCGCTCCCTCAATTAGTTGGTCCCCTTTCCTCTTTATAGGCGGACCCCCCACTCTTCTTGTCGCCCTAAGTTTGTTTACCATAAAAGTCCAGGCCTGAAATTGAATCTCGATGGCTCTTTTGGTTCGTGAAGGAAGTCTGGGAGTCAGTTGGTCGCAGACCAGAATGCGTGGCTTCATCTCGACCGCTCAATTGATCATGAAGCGGTCGACCCGACTCCAAATCGTGTCGGCTCCGACCGGTTTGATGGTGGGAATGAGCCGAATTTTCATTATTTGATGGGATTTATCGGAGGCATGTAATTCCTCTCTAACAGTAAGCTTCCCCCCCCCCCTTAGTGCATTGAAACAGTGCTCGCTTGGGTTGATGAATTAGTAGAGAATAGGTCTGGAGAATAATAGAATCGGCCATGCCTCGGTCGACTTATCGATCTTCCTTATACAACCTTTTGATAGCCGATCGTTTGATAAGAAAGATCTCTCGGACTCGCGTGGAGCGTTCATCATCACGAGCTGGTCCATTGGACCGGTTCGTCCAGTCCGGTTTGCTGCTAACCAATCAACGGCTCCTAATTTTTTGCAGGGAACGAGGCACCCCACTAGGCTTAGTAGGCCCGATAGACCTAATTATTATGCTATATCCTCAAGGCCCACGTTTTCTTTGCTGTAAATAGAGCATCCTTGTAATGACCCTAACGAGTGGATATAATTTTGGTCGAGAAAACTTTTGAAAAGTCAGATTTGAGTTTATCGATCATAATTAAAAATAAAGATCGAACCGATGAATTAATGGCTCGACGGGATTTTCTTGTGGTCAAAAGGACTTCCCTTGTTAGTTCTGGTCAAGTATTAATTAGGTTGGTCGAATTTTATTTAAGCTAGACGATTTTGGTTGAAGCAGGACAAGAATCAAAGGTCGAGAAAATTTTAGTCGAAAATTGTCCGAAAATTACCGACCAGCTTCTTAAAATTCCTTATAGATCATCCATGGTCCTCAGCACCTTGTTTGCCTGCTTTCTCAGCACAAGTCACATGAAAAACACAAGTTGACTACTTGCTTGCTTGCCTGGACAGATCATGTGAGAAGCACATGATTTATAAACCTCTCTTAAAAAGAAGGAAATGAAAGCTACTGGTGGCTGGGTGTGTGAAGCAGAACTCTAGCTGTCCTTGCTCACTTCTTCTTTGTGCTAAGCTGAGACACTCATCTAGGAACACTCCTCATCTATATAACCCCTTCAGGGAGCTACATGCACGTTTTTGTTGCTGAGAGAAAGAGAGAATTTCAGTGAAAAAAATCAGAGAGAAAGAAGTAAAAATCAGATAAAGATCAGGAAGAAACCTGAACGAAATTCTTCCCTCAGTTGGCTCTGTTTGTTTTCTTGAGAAGGATCAGAAGGTAAGGGAGTTTTATTAAACCCTAAACCTAGTTTCGCTTCTGTTATGAACCAAACCCTCATCTCTCTTTGTGATCCAGTACAGCCGTGTGTAAAGCTTGGAGAGGAGATCCGTTTTAGGCCATCTAACCGTGGTGATCTAGGGTAAGCCTCATCTACATGCCTTAGCCATGTTAAGGCCATCTAACCGTGGTGATCTAGGGTAGCCTCATCTACCTGCCTTAGCCATGTTCTGAGAAATTCCATGTGTTGTTAAGCTAAGGTCATGGTCGGGATCACTTGTTTAATATGGTGTACTGATCAGTTTAGTTTAGTTTCGGTTGGAATCAATCTTTGAAAACTGCTAACTAAATTGTTTATGGTGTGAGTGAAGTTTAAAACAAGATGAACTGACCTTGTCCTGAATCAACCTTGTCTGAACCAAAATGATATGATATAGAGGAGTAGAACCGAGCTTTAACTTAATTCATTTAAGTAGTTAGAGTGAACCAAACTGCCAGAATATTATTGTTCTGAACCGAACATATTTGATCTTGTCTAGTACTGGTCTGAGCCAAGCTGTTTATGGTCTGAACCTATCACGTACTGATCTAGTCTGAGTTAGTATAAACTGCTAAGTTATGTCCTGAACCGAGCTGATTAGATCTAAGTCAAACTCCTTCTTCATAACCGAATTATTTGGATGGATGATCATTGTTTCCGAACTGCTTATTTCAGGTCCGTCCAGCCTAGAAACAAGAACGTTTCAAGACTTGTCCAAATAAGTTTCAAGACCAATCTCTAGGTGAGTCATAGGGTGATGTGGTGTTAGATCACATATGTGTGCGTGATTGAATGGAATGGAACTATATCGGTTAAGTAGTAAAGTCTCTTAATCCTTTGAAAATGTGTGGTGCCTTACTTAATGTAAACACTTAACCCACTTAAAGAAATATTTTGAAAGTACACATTGAGGTTAAGCCACTTCTTAGTACTTGTTCTCAAGTACTAATTATAAGTATAAATAATGTATGGATTTAATTATTAAATAATTAAGGAATTAAGTATTAAGTGAAAAACTCATTACTAAATCACTATCCTAAATTCCCGAATTACCGTGACTTGGTCCTGCGGATGGAACAAAGGTCATGAAGACATGATGATGGGGTAGCACCCTGGAGGGCCGTGTAGTGCATGACGATGCAGTCCCGGATGTTCATTAAGACGTTCGAGGATGATGGGTAATGCTAACTCACTACTCTCGTTAGGCCTTTGTGGTTTGTCGAGTTTAGTATATATATTGTAATTATAATTGAAGTGATGAAAGGCGGGTAACAAGGAAGTGATAAATAAAATGAGATTCACATTGATGAATAATATATTAAAGTATAAATCAAGTACTTGTATGTTCATGTTTATTCTTTGATGATTGTTGATTGTACTATTGATTGTGTATGGATCTAGATTCACTGGGTAAACTAGTTAGTCACGACTCATTATTTTGTGTGCAGGTAACCACTAGTTGGAGACCTCTTCTTTTTGGACAGAAGGGAACCCCCAACCAGCGGTAGTATTTTGTTGTCCTTGCAACGTATTTTTTGTTGTATATTCACTTAAAACGTTGTTGGGCGTTAGGCCGTAGGGTGAAAACTATAACACTTTGTAAGATGTTTAAAAGTAAATAAATAATGTATAAAAAATGTTTGTAAATCACGAGTACCCATATGATATTAGTCCTTGTTTGGGACGAACTAATTATCGGATACTCGATCGGGTTGAAAAGCCTTGGGTCGATATCCGGTAGGAGCGTTGGTGTTCTCAAATTGCTAGTCCAAGGTGATCAGATTTTTTTCGTGAACCTGGGGTCGGCTTTCAGAACATCGACCATGTCATTTCTGGTCATCTACGATCGGGGGTGTCACAAAGGTGGTATCAGAGCATTGTTCTATGAATGCTAGAATGCGACTTGTTTCAAATATTTTTCGAGTAAAAAAAATGTGTTGCAGGGATAACTAGGATATGCTGGTTTGTTCCTTCTTTAGAATAGATAGAACTGGGGTAGAAACTTCCATGAACTTTCGCTGCAGATGCCACCAAAACGGGCACGATGTGGTGGAGCTTATCTACCAATACTTATTTCATCATCTCCAGACTCTTCACCGCCATCTACTCCGGCACCACTTTCTACACCCAGCATTGAGTCTGATTCGTCTGAGGGATCATATGATAGCCCTCAAATTCAGATGCCGGTGCCTATGACACCTGATCCGTACTATACAGACATCGAGGTAGATGTTGTACATGATTATGATGTTCATGCTGCTGATCATCCCGCTCATGTTGCTGATCATCCTGCTGCACATGTTGTTGCCACTGATGATATTCCACATGTCCATGCTAAAGCAACACCAGCAGCAGAACCTGCACCAGTTCGACAGATCCGTCGTTGGTAGCTATTCTCGAGTTGATGGCCGAGATGATCCGTTTACAGGAAACAAGCACTGAATGCACAATGTGCTCAGCCAGCTCCAATACCTACAGTTCTCATCCAGGACTTCCTGAAGATTGTTATGATCATGAAGAACTTGGGGACGAAGCACTACCAGGGAGGGACTGATCCTTTCGAAGCTGATGCATGGCTGCGCAATCGCGAACAGAATTTCGCTGCAACCCGTTGTCCGGTAAAATTCAAGAAGACGTGGCTGTTTACTATCTGGAGAAGGATGTCATCCATTGGTGGTTATGTGTAGAGAAGAGTTTTGGAGATTTCCAGCTGACTTGGGATGACTTCTGTACTACATTCATTCAAAAGTATTTTCCACCGGAGGCAAGAGACAGATTGGAGATTAAGTTTATGGAGCTAGTTCGGGGAGGTTTATCTGTTCAGAGGTATGAGGCCGAAATTCCACGAATGGGAAAAATTCCAAAAGAGTATCCGAGTTAGAGCGACTTCCTAGGGGCCCAGCTGGGCGCCGAGAGTCTCGACTCGATGAGGGATCGAGACCCATGAGAAGGGGTGACAAGCGACCAGCTAGGGACTCATGTTGGCTGTGCGAAGGTTTCATCAGAAGGAGCTGGTGGTATCACAGAATAGGATCCGGTCGACAATCGCTGATGCTCTTCCATGAAGAAGAAAAAGAAGAGATTGAAGCCTTCTAAGAGGTTGCGAACCGATCCTTTTATTGACGAGAACTATCAGACAGATGGTTATCGGGTCGGCGAGCAAAGAGAATGATGATTGCGTGGAAATTGAAGGGCACATTCCCCAAGCAGCTATGGTGGCAAAAGATGTTGAGTTCTAGGCGACCAAGAAAGACGTTCTCGAGAAGGCAAACCAAATCTCTCAGATCGAATCACTTCAGAAGAGAATGCAAACTGTCCAAGCAGAGGATCGCTGAACTCGTAAAAGAAAGGGAGGTTGACTGAAAGACCATCAAGCACATGGATAAGGAAAATATTGAATAGTCTGAGAGGATGGAGAAGGCATGGATCGCCTAAGACGGTCACGCAGTCATGAGGCGTTTATGGAGCGGAGGAGACTGAGGCTAATATGCTGTCAAGGTGTAATCGTCGTTCGAAAAACTCGGGAAGTACATGGCCGATCGAGACAGACAAATAGGCCAAGCTGTACCTTCACAGCCAGGATTCTGGACACTGTGGATCTTTGATCTGCTCGAGAAGTTGGGGCTTGCAAGTCCCAAAAATCACTAAAGGACATCTTGTTCGCTGACGAGGCTAAGTTCAAGAAGGAGGTTGAGGGAGGCCGAGTAGAAGGTATAACTGAACAGGACCTCAGCCTTTCTCCTCTCTGCTTGGAACTGCTTTATGGCTTCGACTAATTGGGTCGAATTTAGGAGTGATCGACCCGGTGACTATTGCATCTATCCGATCCCCACTCCCCAAAATGGAGCGCAATACTAGAGACATCGATGAGTTGGAGATGTGGGATGCAGTGAATCCCTCGCCTCCGTTGACAGGCCGTTCTCCTGTTGTTACCCATGACTTTAAGGGTGTCGATCGTTCGGAAGACCCAGGTGCATCTGGATCCCCTGGTTGCCCAGGTAGAGCTTATCCTTACCATTCGAGTACCGTACGCTCCCTTGACAATCTAGCTAGGTCGCATCCGGTTTGATCAGCCTTCAGAAAAAGAATGAGCCTCCGTCTATCCTAAACTTTTCTCTTTTTTTGTGTACTTCTGGCGCTCGTTCGCCTTATTGTAACTTGAACTTTGGGATTTTCAATGTATGTTTTAAGCTTTCACAAGAATTCTAATACAACTTCATTCATTTTGTTCTCTCATTTTTTACAATGGACGACCGATCTTCAGGGTTGCCCTCATTCGTGAGGGAACAAGAGCTCGATCGGTTGCTTGCTTCTTCTTGTTCAAGCATGATATCTAGGTTGGTAAGTGTTTCATTTGTATGGGAGCAACCCCCAAGATAGGTCGCTCGAACGGGTGACGACCGCAATCTATGTCTGCATAATGACGTTTGGCTGCGATCTCCCGTTCGGTCTACTGACAACTCTGATCGTTACCCAGCAGACGATGCAGAGACATCACAAAGGGATATTTTTTTTTGTAATGGATGCACCCGATAATAGGTTGCCTACATACCCCCGGGAAGGGAATCAACTCATTCATAGTTAGGTGAATTTGAGCAAATCATAGAGTCATGCGCCTCTGTATGAGATGAAAAGTGACGTCAAGTTATTTGCTTGGCTATCGCGAGCCGAACAAATGTGACATGTGGTCATCCGTTCGGTGCCGGGCGAAAGTGATGATCAAGTCATTCGCCCGAGTCTTTTTGTTAATTGTGAAACCTCCGAAGATTGGCGGCGTTCCACGACCTTGTCAATGGTTCTTCGGATGAAGTCTTTAACCAATAGAACCGGTTTTGGTGATTCTGATTATTTTGTACGGGCCTTCCCAACGAGCTCCCAGCTACCGGCCTTCCACTCCTTGGTGTTCTTGAATACTTTCCTCAGGACAAATCGTTGATCGCCAATTGTCGCCGATCGAACTTTCTTATTGTAATAAGCTTCCGCCGACATGTTGATAATTATGGATCTCTGAGCAGGGCCTGGTCCCGTCGTTCCTCGATCACGTCAAGTGCGTCAAGCATCATATCTTTTTCTAGTTTGACGTTTTTGAGGCATTTTGTCCGATGGAGGCTGCAACGTTTACTTCGCCTGGGGTCATATCTTCGATTCCGTATGCCAGGGAGAATAACGTTTTCCCGGTCGCGCTTCGTGGGTCGTTCGATGGGACCATAGACCCCATCGAGTTTGTCTGCCCAAGTCTCTTCTTGAGGTCAAGCATTTTTTGATCCGTCGATGATTGTCTTGTTCGTAGCTTCTGCTTAAACCGTTCCCTTGCGTTGTAACGGGGCGTGGAAGTGTTCAGGCGGATTGCCTAACATTCGCAGAAACCTTAGAAATTGTTCAAGGTGAACTAGGCTCCGTTTAATTGGCTATTATTTCGTAAGGGAGGCCGTGCCGCGCAAATAATCAGTTCCAGACAAAAAATTTGTACTTCCTTATCGGTGACCTGGACAAGCCTCTTGGCTTCTACCCACTTGGTGAAGTAATCGGGTCAGACAAGCACGAATCATTGCGGTCGTGAGCTAAGCATTGGATCCAATGATATCCATCGCCTAACCGCATGAATGGATAAGGTGCTGCAGTCGTGCGGAGAAACTTGGTTGGTGAATGATGTTAGGTGCGTGTCGCTGACATTTTTC
>CAJHQP010001910.1:0-98762 GCA_905132765.1 Moricandia arvensis
ATATGGGGTGGAGCTGTGCTGAGCGATCAAGCACCAATGCTGCAAGCTCATGGAGTTTTTTTTCTAAGGAGTAGCTAGACAGAGACAAGGGCGAGTGTTGCTGGATTGTCACAAGAGAATACATGGAGTATTGAGCTACTGCGAAATCTTGGAAAGTTCAGAAAGCAGTCTGAGAGAAGACAGTCGCTTGCTATACGCAAGGAGCATGTAATCAGTCTGTAAAACATGCATTCATCAGAGGAATTCCACTACAGATTTGCCATCTCCAGAGACGCCCAAGGCAGGTAGTGCTCCAGAGTTTTCTTTTCTCTAACAGAAACTATCGAGTTTTGTTTTGCAGCGTGTATTGAGAAAGGAAACACTATAGTTCAGTTGGAGCTGTTCATCAAGAATAAGCTGCGTCTGAGAAGACAAGGTACTAAAGAAGTGACATGTGGAATCTCTAAGACACAAACTGAAGAGGCGAGAAGTAGCAAAGATCTGTGAGGCTATCTCAAGGGAAATGCCGTTCAAGGTTAATGTCAGTGGGTTGTAAATGCTGATAACATGGACATTTTAAGCGAAGTTATAAAATACCATGAGCCATGGTATTTTGGAGCTGGTGGACAGAAATATTCTGGTAAAGTCTGAGAAGTTAACGGTTCAGCATCAAGGATCGTGGGTTCGCAGGTTAGCGAAGTACAAGCTTTTGCTTCAGGAGAATTGTCTCGAGGATTGTCACACTGTGGTGTGATTATGAGACAGTTGCGGAACACATTTATGGGCTTGAAGATATAATGTGAAAGAAATTGAAAGGAATACCTCAGGAGATTTACAGGTCTTCGGTGGTGAGAGCATATGGTAGAAGCTATTGATACTTGTATCAAAAGTATTCACAACAAAGAGTTGTGACTAGTGATATTTTGATAATCATCATCGGCGAGTTTCAGTTCGAGGTGAGTACATATAGCCTGTTTGAATCAAGAATTGATTCAGGGTAAAAAATGTATGTTTCTGGTATCTGAAGGGATTCAGTGGTAATGGATTTCAGGTTCAGTGCAAGTGAGTCGACAAAGGAACAAAGTTGCAGACGGGTAAAAGGCATTGGAGGTCACTGCAACAGCAAACGGGTCTCAAGTTTTTTGCAGATTTTTTGTAAAGTTGAGACCATGGATAAAGAGGTCAGCAAGTGGCTATATCTGTTGGTTGAAATTCTGTTAGTGTGCGTTTGGTTTGAACAAAGGTTGAGCAGAGATTCTCGGACATCAAAAGTCTTCTTAACCGGTGAGTTAGGCGGCGTGCTCTGCTGGTCACAACGGCGGTGCAGAGTGATGTTCATGTTGAGAGTGTTCATTTTAAATGAAGTCTCAAGATAAGCAGTGGTGTCTTACTGGTTATTGAGGGTGTTTCTGAGTCAAGAGTTTCTGATTTGAAGCAGTGGTGATTCAGTTTTCCTCGCGGTGTTTCAAGCTAATTTCACAATCAGATTTCTGGGCAGGATAGTTGGTGATGCAAGGAGATGCAAAAGCGTGAGGCAGGTTTGCTCAAGCACCAAAGAGAAGCTCAAGAAGATAGATACGGGAAGGGTATCAAAAGAAGATCGATGACAAGCTGGGCTGGTGGTGGAGAGATGTCCAGCCTGAGGGAGCCTTTGCCCCAATACTCTGGCTTCGATCCCCGTCGGCTGCAAACATTTAATCCGGGCCAGTGGGGCATTCACCTGGCGCTCTCCACCCCCGAGACCCAAGACCATTGCCAGGGGAAACCCGCTGAGTATTAGGTAGGGGAAACCCGCCATGCCTAGCTCGAAATGGCTTGGTCTCTAGTCTACGGTCACCCCTCCGGGGGTGATGCTAGGAAACTCGGTTGTCAAAAAAAAGATCGATGACAAGGTGAGATTGTGAAGAATGTGTCATATGATATGTGGAGAATGAAGTATGCAAAAGACTCTCAGCCAAAAAGAAGGTTTTACAAGCTTCAAGTAGTCACGTGAGAGGCACGTGAGCTAAGTGTATGAATTAAGCTCAAGGGAGGAGGTCAAAAGCATCGTAAGCTTTATCTTATCTTAGTCATCGTCATTGTTGACGAGATTCTCTGTAACAGAAACAGAGGCGGAGATTGGTGAGAGAGAGAGAGAGACTGGCTTGGTGAGAAGATAGAGCTAGAGAGAGAGAGAGGAGGAGGAGGTTCTCGTGTATCTAAGCTCGTTATCTTGTTCTTCTTCCTCCATTGTTCTCGTACCTGGTTGCGTTGTAACCAAGAGAGAGGAAGAAGTGAGCGTGACCTTTGGTGAAACTTTGTAATCTCACATTGATTATAGTGGATTGCTAGCTAGGCTAGCCCACATTGAGGAGTTGCAGTGAACACCGGCCGGGTAAACAAAATCTCTTGGTGTTTATATTCTTGCTTGATTCAATGTTGATTAGACTTATTAGGGTGTGATGCGTACTATTTGAGTTAGAATCAAGGATAAATCTCTACAGTACTGAAGCCCTTTCCCTCGCTGGGAAACAAACGCAACACAACTTTATCTTTACAAGAACAGTCTCGGGTTCTCTTCCACTTAACATTGATGGTCTTGATGCCAAAAGTGGTAAATATATACCTCTTTGACAACAACTTCACGGAGAAATCCCCTCATCTCTATGTCGACTCACCGCATTGGAAATCCTCAATCTACGAAACAACCATTTTCTGGTCGTTCCCAAATTGCTGGCAAGGTTCGTCCGAGCTTTATGGAATTTGATGCATCTAAGAATAATATATCAGGTGAAATATCAGATTCTTTCTGGAAGTCACCTTATATCAGGGTCACCAGAATGCATTGGAAGGTACGGTACTCTCCCAGATACTTTTCAGAACTGCTCTAGCTGTACACACATTCATCTGGAGGAAACAAGCTGACTGGGAAACTTCCATCGCGGCTAAGTAAACCAGTCAGTTCTTTTCATGCTTTGTTTGCAAAATAACTCCTTTGATGGTCAAATCCCACATGATCTCTGCAGCGTCCCGAATCTACGCATTTTGGATCTCTCAGATAACAAAGTTTCCGGCTCGATTCCAAAATGCATCGGAAGCTCACAGCCATTGTGCAAGGTGAAAGCTTCGGGTGGCCCCAGGCTACTGCCCCCGCCGTTACAAGAACTAGTAAATACGAGATATATTCGATAGCATAAATCTTTCTGGAAAACAACATAAAAGGAGAAATCCCAGCGAAGATCTTGCACCTCTCTTACCTTAGAATCCTGAATCTATCAAGAAACTCCATCGCAGGAAGCATTCCTGGGAAAATTTCAAAACTTGGTCACTTGGAGACGCTTGATCTATCAAGAAACAGGTTATCTGGTGTCATTCCTCATACCTTGCAGCAATATCTTCTCTGCATACGCTGAATCTTTCGTTCAATAAACTGGAGGGGAGCATACCTAAGCGTATGAAGTTTGAAGATCCGTCCCTTTACACTGGAAATGAGTTGCTCTGTGGGAAACCACTTCCTAAAAAATGTCCAAAGAAGCAGCAGAATGCTGTAGTTAATTGAGCATAAAGTGCCAAAGACAATACATGTACTTGTTTACACTCTCCAATATTAATAATAAAGTTATCAGCTCTACGATGACGATCTTGTAACCACTTGGCGTGAGGTAGTTTCTAACTTCTACAAAGAGTACTTTTGTCATTGTAGTCACCAGAAAAACCTAGTGGCATTAAGCAGGTTCATGGCATCAACGCACAGTACCCCACGACACTCACACACACAATCTTTGACAACAGCTAGGCACAGATAGAGCATAGCCTTCATACGCCACTACCTAGTGACAGCAACATTACTTTCAGAAGCATTACTTGCAAAAACCCACCAACCGATCCTATTGCAAACATCCAATTAAACGAATGGATTCCAAACAAAAGTAATAAAAGCAAAGCAAAGTAACACATTCGTGAAATTCACTTTAAGCTCTTACTGTATAAGATAACGCTTTCTAACATGGGAAGATTCCTAGGAGGATCGAATCATTCATAATGTAAATTAGCAACCTTATCTAAATCACCACAAGAATATTCAATCTCTAATCTGGAAACACCGAAATCACAAGGAAGGTTTGATCTCTCTGAGTAGCAGTTCGTCCTCTCTTCTTGTCTCTCATGCAGCTTGGATTAGAGCTCACTGAATTCGTCTTATATATGCTTACATATTCTTCTTAACATTTGCCACAATTTCAATATCCTATTGTTTGTATTATAAATAGTTTGTAAACAATTTCTTGCGAGTAATTTCTAACAAGTTACGCGACCAAAAGATACTCTCTATGTATTTAAAAGATTACTGTTTAAATTCAGTGAAAATCGCATTACTGTCTAAATTAAGTGAAAATCGCATAAAAAACTTTCAAATATTACTTATTGACACTTTTACCTTGAACTAATTTAACTAGCATATTAAACCTTTACATTGACTTTTTAGCTTAAAAACCTTCACTTAGTTTACTTGTTCATCAAGTCAAAATTATGACATGTTACCTATAATAGACGTGAAATTTCATTTTTTTAATATTTATTTATTGATAATAAGAAACATAAATAAACATAGAATATTACATTAAAATTCAAAATAAAATTTAATAAAAATAAAATTTTAAAAAATTTAAAAATATTTTTAAATGAAATTTTTGCAAAAAAAAACAAAAGAATTAAAGAAAATCATATAAAAGCTCTAAAATATTCTAAGAAAATAAATAATGTCAAACATTATCACTATTAACAAAAAAACATCATTAAAAGTAATATTTTTAGTGATATCATTAATGATAATAGCATCTGAAACCATATTATCCATCTGTTATAAATTTAACACCATTTCGAACATATCACCATATCAAATATATCAAAATTAAACGATTTAAAACTTAAGAAAATATTTTTTATTTTTCGAAAAGATATTAGCTATTAACAATATACACCATTTAATCCTCTTACCCACAATTTTGTCTTATTTTGTTTAATTTTTTTATTTGGACTTGATGATACGGAAAAAAATAAAAAAAGAACTTTTTGTAAACAAATAAGACATTATTTTCATTATGATATAACCAAAATGTGAGTTTTAATGATGATATGACGGATTGTATCTTTTAATGGTGATAAAGTTTGAAATGATGATGATAAAAAAAAAGTTTGAAATTATTTAATCTTTAATGAGAATATTTAGAGTTTTATTATTTTATTTTTGTAAAAAGACATTTAAAAAAACTTTTTAAATTTGAAGAAAAATAGTTTTATGTTTCGTTAAATTCGATTTGATTTTTATGTAATTTTTTAATTTTTTTATTTATGTTTCTTTTTTATTGTTAGTTCTTGTTATTAATTAAATAATTTAAAAAAACTGATATGTTACCTAGTATTACAGATAATCAGGTCATAATTTTGACTTGACGAATAAGTAAACCAATTTGAAAGTTTTTTATGCTACAAAGATCAATTTGAAAATTTAATATGCTAGTTAAATAAATTTAAGGTTTAAAGTGTATATGAATGCCACTTTGAATATATTTGTGATTTTTCCTTTAAAATATCATACATATTAAAAAAATATTTCTAATACTATTTTTATTTTTTTTAATAAAGTTTCAGTACTCATTAATTTTACATATTAAATTTAAATAATATATACACTAATTATATTTAAAACGACAACATTTATTTATAGTATCGCTTTGAGTTCTATAATACCAAAAGCAAATAAAAAGGGGCTGAAATAGAAGGTTTGATCTTCAACTCAGGGAGATTGAGCCACAAACAAACCATACTCAAGCCACTAAGTCTAAGACTAGTTTGCAGATTTAAGGCTGAAATTATTGGCCGAACTCAGGATTTATTGGCTTCCTCTAATGGCCGGACTTATTTGTATAGAAAAAAAAGAACATCAATCACTTGTACACAGAAGAATCACTTGTATATAGAGGAAGTACTAAACACATTAAAGGCATTTTAGACACGGTAAACAAATCATTATCTAATCGTTTAGTACTAAATCATGTCTATTAGGCAGATCATAAGAAAATATATAATCACTATTTTATTATCAAATGAAGGAGTGGGTCGTCCCAGGAAACATCCCACGAGCCTTGTAATAATGCTCGAATATTGAACTACACTTATTTCTATGCACACCAGCTATTATTCACGTGTTTATATTCGTATTTGAATATATACATGTAACTGCGGTCTAATATATCTGCCGTTTCAACACATCTATAAATTAACGTTTGACAAAAGGAAGAGAGCATAACGAAACAAACAACACATAACTAAAGTATGGACCTCAAGCTCAGGCCACCTTCTTCTTCTCCTTTCTGATTTTCATCTTTCTTCTCCAAAAAACCTGATGTGGATCAGCATCTAATCCTACATGTATATCCACTGAGCGCCAAGCTCTTGTCACCTTCAAACAATCACTTACTGATCCTTTTGGTCGACTCTCTTCTTGATCTGGACCTGACTGCTGCAAATAGCGCAGCGTCGGCTGCGACCGCAGAACCAGCCATGTCATCAAGATTGATCTCAGAACCCAAATCAAACACTTAGGCCCTATGACTATTACGGTGAGTTTGAAAAGGGTGGCTTGGGGGTAAGATAGATCCTTCTTTGACCCATCTCAAGTTCTTGAGATATTTGGACTTGAGTTCAAATGATTTCATTTCCGGAGATTCCCGAGTTTATCGGCCACATCGTTAGTCTAAGGTACCTGAATATTTCTTCCACATCGCTTTCCGGTGGAGTTCCGGCGAGTTGGAAGGTTGTCGAAGGCTCGAGTCTCTTGATCTCTACGCCCAGACGTTCAGTGACGACGCGTCCAACTTCGTATACTTTGCACGCAAGCAACCTCGGGTGGCTTTCGAGTCTGGCTCCTTCACTGACTTACCTCAACATGGGCTTTGTGAGTCTTAGCGGTGCCGGTGAAACATGGTTACGGGATTTCAGGAGACTCCTGAAGCTGAAGAGTTGCATTTGTTCAATTGTCAGCTCAAGAACTTGCCTCTCTCTTTGTCAGCGAATCTGAAGCATCTTGAAGTTCTTGATTTGTCTCAAAACTCTTTCAATTCACCGATACCCAACTGGGATATTTGATCTCATCAGCCTCAGAAGCTATTCCTCAAATGGCTCGTCTCCAAGCTCAATTCCTTCCAGATTCAAGAACCTGAAGCTTCTAGAGACGCTAGATATGTCTTATAATGAACTCTCCGGAGAAATTTCCAGCAGCGCTTGGATATCTTCCTCAACTGAAGTATCTTGATCTTTCTATAAACTCTCTCCAAGGTCAAATCCACAGGTTTCTTGACGCCTTGTCAGAAAACAAAGGAAATAACTTGGTCTCTCTCGATCTCCAAGCCAACCTTTTAAATGGAAATTGCCTGAGTCGCTTGGAGCGTTGAAGAATCTACAGTTTCTGTATCTTACAGCCAATTTATTCACGGTTCGATCCCTTCCTCGCTAGGAAACATGACGTCACTGAAGAAACTTTTTCTTTCTTACAATTCCATGAATGGATAATCCCAGAAAGCTTGGGCAAGCTTGAGGAGCTTGTGGATCTAAACTTGATGGTGTTCTGCTAAAGTCTCATTCGTCAATCCTAGAAGCTTGAAAAGCATCCGTCTCACAACTGAACTAAACAGATCTCTTGTCTTAAGGTGCCATCTACATGGGTTCCTCCTTTCAGACTGGGAGATGATCAACATCGAGAACTGCCAGATCGGCCATCATTTCCAGTGTGGCTTCAAGTACAAAACAAACTCAACTCCATTACACTCAGGAACACTGGGATTGCTGATCAAATACCACACAGCTGGCTCTCGGAGATAGCTTCCGATGTAACTGCCCTAACTCTAGCAAACAACAGAATCAAAGGTACATTACCTCAAAAGCTTGTTTTCCCAAAGTTAAAGACCATTGATTTGAGCTCCAACAACTTCGAAGGCCCTTTCCCTCGCTGGACAACAAACGCAACACAGCTTGTCTTTACCAGAACAAGTTCTCGGGTTCTCTTCCACCTGACATTGGTGTATTGATGCCAAGATTGGAAAGGATTACCTTTATAACAACAACTTCACCGCAGAAATCCCATCATCTCTATGTCAACTCACAGGACTGGAAATTCTCTATCTAAGAAACAACCGTTTCTCTGGTAGTTTCCCAAATTGCTGGCATGGTTCATCCGAGATTTATGATATTGACGCGTCTGAGAACAACATATCAGGCGAAATACCAGAGTCTCTCTTTGTGTTACCTCGTCTTAATGTCTTGCTTCTGACCAGAATGCATTGGAAGGTAATATCCCAGACACTTTTCAGAACTGCTCTAGCTGTACACACATTCATCTTGGAGAAATAAGCTGGCTGGGAGGCTTCCATAGTGGCTAAGTAAGATGTCTTCTTTGTCCATGCTTCGTTGCAACGTAACTCCTTTGATGGTCAAATCCCAGATGACCTCTGCAGCGCCCCGAGTCGGGCCCTATTCCAAAATGCATCGGCAATCTCACAGCCATTGTGGAACATACAAGCATCGGCGAGTACTATGACTTCCAAGAGATACGTGATAGCATAGATCTTTCTGGAAACGACATATCTGGAGAAATCCAGCGGCAATCGTGGACCTCACTTACCTTCGAATCCTGATTTATCAAGAAACTCCATCGCAGGAAGCATTCCCAGGGATATTTCAAAACTTGGTCACCTGGAGACGCTTGATCTATCAAGAAACAAGTTTTCTGGTGTCATTCCTCAGAGCTTGTCAGCAAGATCTTCTCTGCATAAGCTGGATCTTTCGTTCAATAAACTGGAGGCGGGAGCATACAAAGAATCTGAAATTTAAAGATCCGTCCATTTACATGGCAATGAGTTACTCTGTGGGAACCACTTCCTATCCTAAAAAAGTGTCCATGGCATGAGTGCATAGTACAAGTCATCCCCCACATAATCTTTTAAAACAGCACTCTGTGTAAGTGTGAAAGCATAGAGACTCCACACGCCACAATTTCCAGTAACAGTGCCTCTCCTTAACAAAGTGACATGAACATTATATCAGACGCATCACTTGCATGTCCAGAACCTAGGAGGATAGAGACTCACCAATCATCATCAAAATCATAATGCACTTAGTCTAAATCAATTGAAAGAGATCAAACCATGGCACATGGAAGATTCAATCTCTAATACAGAAAAAAACAAAATCCCATCGTCAAAGAAGAAACAGTACCTTGGGGAGAGAGATCGTTTGATCTCCCAACGACCTAGTCGGATTCGAACCTCGGGCGTTTCTGGGCTTCACGAGAAACGTCTTCTTCTATGCTTGTATCATATTCTAATCCCACCCTGGTAATTAAGAAAATATTCAAAGTACCCTTTTCAACGAAATAGACTCTACATTTTACTACTCATACTTTTGTTTGCAATAGTTTTGTTTCGATTAAGAAATTTCTCATTGTTTTATCGGCAAATCTCTCAAATAATACATTTTGAAGTTTTATCACAAATAAATTCCAAAACAAAAATTACCAAACTAGACTTTTTATTTTTTAAATTAATATTTTTTATTTAATTTTTAATTTTAAACCTCACCCCCAAAACCCCACCCCATAACTCTAAACCCTAAGTCAAGATTAGGTTAACCCAAGGGTATAAACATATATTTACCCCCAAAATTCCATCCCAAAAAGATTATTTTTGTCATTTTTCCTTTAAAGTTTATTTTTGTGACAAAAACTTTTTATGTCTATTTTAGGGTATTTCTCTAGTTTTATTTTGCAATAGTCCGTTTCTTTCACATCTACTCTATTAAAATAAAATCCTAAAAAAACCTACTAAGTAATAGTCTAGATTAGATCAATTATAGATTATGTTTTATTTGATACTCTTGAAAATAGTTACAATTAGTTATATTATGTTAAAGATGGTATATCTATTAACTATCAATACTACATATAAAAGAAATTTTGTTTTATTTTTTTACTTTTTTTAAAAAAGTCCACGATGAGTGAATAAGAAATTCATTTTTAGTTTTTGAAAAAATATAAAACTTATTACTTACATTAAAATATTATTTTCATTCATGGCTTATATCGGTAGGTTATTGGTGAGATTCGAAACCCATAATTTCATTTTTAACAATTCTTCCATTGAGAAGTGATCACTAATTGAGCTGCAGAACAATTGGTAATAACTTTTATGTGGAGAATTGTTAAAGGGTGATGTCAAAAGTTCGAAAAATTCACTAATAACCTATCGGTGGATGTGGAAGCGTTTCCCCATTCAGCGAAGAATCATGGCCGATATTCTACAAAACTGTGAGCCTTAGGTCCGTATGACGGGTTGTCTCAGTTATAGCATAACAAGGTATTCTAACCATAAATATATAACTTATTCTTTAAATTCAAAATGTAATTTAAAACACACTAATAAGATTTTATTGTTTAATAAGATTTTATTGTTTAATAAGATTTTATTGTTTTAAAATGTAAATCTATTATATAAAATCAGAAAAATATTTTAGAATTTCACAATGTATTAAAATCTTTTAAATATTTTGTAAGTTAAAAAAATCGTAAGTAATATATATAATATTAAAACTGTCGAAATACATTAACATAGTGTTCTTTCTAGAGAAATTGTCAAAAATATCACTTTCCTTGTACCACTTTTGAAAAATATCTTAATCACTTTTACCCTTGTTTTTAAGAGGAAAAAACACACTTATAACCCTTGGGTTAATTAATCAAAGACTTAGGTTTAGAGTTAAGGGGTAGTGTAGGTGGGTAGGGTTTAAAAATTTAAAATTTAGGATCTAATTATTTTTTTTAAAAAAATTGTCTCTTAAAAAGTGGATATTTGGAAATGTCTCTTTAATAAAGGTAAAAATAAAAAGTGATACAAGAAAAAGTGTTATTTTTGAAAATTCTCATTATTTCTATATAGAATGTTTAGCATGTGGTAGATCATAATTTTCTATATCATATTAGTAGTTTTCTACATTGTTTATCTTTTCATTAGATAAAACATCATGTATGTTCAAAACGCAAACCCAAATAAATATAATATAAATTATTACTATTTAATCTAATATAAACACATTAAACACACCTAATATATTTATAAAATTACCAATATAACTTAATTCCCTATAAACACACAATAAATCATCAACTAACTGTATTTCATAATCGAAAAAAATCCCGGGCATGAGTTAGCTTTTGATATTCCTTTTCATTCATGTTTTAAAAAAATATCGGCGATGATGATTAGCCATCATCACCTAGGGCATGATTATTGCAGGTTTCTTAAGTTGGGTTTCTTAGAAAAAGTAAGAAACTGTTCTTAGTTTTCTTAAGAAAAGTTAAGAAACTGTTTCTTAAAGTACAGTTTTAAGAAACTGTTTCTTAACTTTTCTTAAGAAAAATAAGAAACAGTTTCTTAACTTTTCTTAAGAAACCCAGCTTTAAGAAATCTGTAATAATCATGGCCTTACTCATCTTTTAAAAAGTCTACTAATTATTTGTCTTCGGTTTAGGTGATAGTAATATTATGCAAAGAATTTATATTATGTTTACAATGTTATAATTTGAATAATAATTATAAATATTAAAATTTTAATTTTTAACTTTAAATAGTTTGATAATCAAAAACTTCAATATATATATATTGAAGAGATCTTAGATTTAAGCTAATTCAACAACATAATCTAAGTTTCTAAATAATTTGGGAAATTGCCAAAAATACCACTTTCCTTGTATTACTTTTCAAAAATACCTTATTCACTTTTATCCTTGTTTTTTAAGAGGGAAAAACACACTTATAACCCTTGGGTTAACTAATTTAAGATTTAGGATTTAGAGTTAAGAGGTGTGGATACGGTTTAGAAATTTAAAATTTAGGATTCTAACTAATTTTAAAAAATTTACCCCTAAAAAAAGTGATATTTTTGAAAATATCTCTTTAATGAAAGTAAAATGAAAAGGGTACAAGAAAAGTTGGTATTTTAAAAATTTTCCAATAATTTTCTGTTGGAATCAATATAAATAATGGGTTCAAGCTAATTGATTGTAGAATTATTTTTAATTTTATTTTAATACCTAAGAACGGAAATGTTATAGCCTTCAAACTAAGAAAAAAAAGTTTTCATGTAGCACTAAGACGATGGTTGGAAGCTTCTATAGCTCCGGCATGGGCTTTGCTAATTTTGTTTTACTTATGTTCTTTTGATTTGTTTGATTGTTTTCAATTTGTTTTAAATTTGACAAAAAAATAATTGTTCTTTTCTGTTTCTTCGAGAAGATTTGACAAAAGTATAAAGTAATCATTTGTAATTTTTATTTATTTTACTAGGAAAAGTTTCGCCGGGATTTGATATCTTGTCAACAAAAATAAAGATTAAAGTTATTTTATAATTATATTGAAAAATTACAATAATGTTTTGATTATGATAATTTATGTATTTAAAATTTGTATTATACAAATTTCTCTTTTAGATTATTTAAAGGATTAAAAATTATTTTATTCACAATATTATATATTAGTCAAGTTTTATAAATTGAATTTTACCTTTTTAATAATATTTGATATATTTTGTTTGTGTTGAATCCACATGATACAATACAAATTTGTAATATAGTTCAATAAAATAACACAAAATATTGAAATGTAAAATAAATTAGAGATGAAAATCATTTCATAGTTAAATAAACAAATAAATTTCTTGTTTCTTATAAAGGATTATATATATAATCTTCTAGTTTATGATTCAAGAAAACTATATATATTTACAAAAAATATATCAAAATACTATTTTATTAATTATTTAATTATATTATATTTTGCACAACATATCTAACTGGTACCGATGAAATTTATTAATTTATTAATTTATTGTTTTTATCGATTGAAGCTGTATGCGTTAATTATTTATTTTTCCATTAATTTTGTTAATATTTTGAATGTCCACATTATCGGTTGAATTTTTGGCTACGAAAAATAATTGGTGAAGTCAAGAACTTGATTGACGGTACCATCAATATTGTTTAAAAAACACTTTTCAAATTGAAGTCTGAGTCAAAACCAAATTGGTTTAAGATATGCTGGTTCAATTTGGGTATTGCTCTCAAAGCTTTGTGTGTGAATGAGACTCTGTTAAATTAAAGTAAAAATGTATGTATTTATTTTAAATGAAAACAAAGCCAACAAACCGATTCAACAACTTGAGAATATTTCAAAGAAGCTAAATCTGAAAATTCATTCAGCATATGAATGGAGTATACGTATTAATGTCGCTGTGATACAGCCCACGTTGTTGAGCATAGCATTCATACTCATGAAACTCTGTCACACCTAAAACCAGTTCTTTATTTATGATCTTCTTACCTTTTTTGTCTCAGCAGGTATGATATGTATTGCATCGCTGGATCCTCCATAGGCTTGTCTCTGGTTCATACTCTGAAGTTTGATCAGTCTGAAACCACTAAGCTAAATACCCTTCTTTTTCTTTCTCACGACTTGTGTTCTTAAAACCTTGGCTTTCACTTTCCCGCAGATTCATTAAATATCTTCACTTTGGTGATGCATCTTCTCCAAACGCATGTAAATGAGTCTTTTGAATATTCTATTATCTTTTCTTATGTCTTGCTTCAGCATATTGATCATGCTCTGCAGAGACAGATGGACACAACTTTGGGATCCAGACGATAGCTTTCTGGTACAAAGATAACATACTTGATAATCAGAAAGACCCTTTCATTAAGCCACACATTTTCAAACACGTTACCACTGCAGGAAAAGAAACGGTTCGGTGGATGTGAACGATTAGAGACGGCGGCGTGGGGCTTCCAGATCTTTGATTTCATTTCTTCACCGTATTTGACTTAGGTTCGTACGGATCTCGATGTAAAACCTATAATCTGAACGAAGTGGCTTAAGTGCAAATTCAAAACATTGATGTCATCAAACAAAGATATTGTTTTCCAGCTAGTTGTCGAACGCAAGTTTTTCGAGATTCATGTCAACAATCGAGCTTTGAGCCTTTGATTCTTGATTGCTTCTATGCAATTTTCGATCAAGCTTCTTTTTTGTGATTTCACAAGTCCTAGTCAAGCTTTTCTTGCTCCTAAACCTCAGCCGAGCATATTTTGCCACTTGCAGAGACCGATCCCAAAAGCAAGGATTACTTTCTAGTTCATGTCCTAGCACGACTGATCATAGGACTGCCTTGCATTGCTTGCTCAAGCACAAATTTCTACACAAACACAAACATCAATATTGAATTTAAAAAAGCAGATAACTTTCAAGGGTTATTAGGATTCGTGAGATTCATGGATGATGAAAGCTCAGGTTTATAGCTTAAAATGCACGATGAAGAGAGGTGCATTGAATGAGAAATGTGGTTGCATTGGCTCGATGAAGTTAAGGAGATGTTCATTGCATTGAATCAAGTTCATCCAGTAACGGTTCCGGGGTGAAGTAATGGAGACGAAACGACACGCATATAGATCGATCATCATGACGATCTGTCTCAAATAACTCTTCTAAACTCCATTGACGGATTACTCAGACGTCGATGAAAACGATGACTCCATTGTTGGTTTCAGAGAACGTTTAAGAACATCATCTGCATCGGAGATTGAAGAGGAGTATAAACCCTAAAATTTGGTGTCCAACTGACGAAGACGACATCGTTTCTCGCTCTCGGGCTGGAATGCCTGACTTAGACAAAAAGCCCACATAAACGTAGGTCACATAATGGTAATTGGTAAACAATAAAACGCAGAGTTTAAAGAAGCAACACGTGTGTTGACAAAAAAAAAAAAAAAAGAAGCAAACACGTGTCACACTCTGACGTGGTCCTGATGTGGACAGTCTTAGGAGAGAGTAAACAATCTTTTATATATATAAATTTTCGAATTTGATTATATTTAAAAATAATTATTAAAAAATTGAATGCTAATCACTTAATTAAATTATTTAATAATAATTAGATTTTAGATACAATAAATAATTCAGAACATGATTAGGTTTATATTAATAAATTTAAATATAGCTTTATTTATTTAACTATCTACAAAAAAATATAAAATTTTATCTTTAATATGATATAAATATTATTAAAATGTCAAAAAATTGATCATATTTCAATAATCTTAAATTATGTAATAACTTTTAAAATATAATGTTATATTGTTTATAAAAAATATCATAATGATACAATACCGTATTACATTTTTATTTATTTTGTATAAGTGATAATATATATTTTATAATGTTATTTGTATTAAATAATTATTGAACATGATATTTTAACATAATAACTTTATATTTTATATGCGTAATTTATTTTGTTTGTAGGATTATCAATTAGATCACCCACATTTTCAGACATGACCCGTGCTATCGCACATGTATTTTTATTTTTTATGGATTAAAATTTAATAATAATATATACTAAAATTGTTTTATATATTATTTAAAATCTTGGTGCTATATATTTATATTCTATAATATTTATCATATTAGATGACATGCGCAACTGCGCAAATATTTGTTTTCAGTTTTAAATTCTGGCATGAGTTATTCCCATTCTCTTATTTAATAGTAAGACAGATAGGAAAAGACAAAGATATTTAATGTTAGACTTCTTAATTATTTCAGTGGAATAAAATTGTAATTAAGTAGTAAATCTTAGGGCTATTTCTTGTACTCTTATTTTAATAAGATATAGATGGCAAAATCTGGGTTCATATACTGATTTCAAAATGTCAAAACGGTAAAGCAAGCTGCTCCTGCAAAAGCTTGAACCATGGAAGAGTCTTCAAGCAATAGATTGAAGCGCTCTCTCGAAGTTATCCTCGGCTGATGATACACGCTTCACAAGTACATGTTCAGGGTGTGATAGTTTCAGCTGGCTGCAAAAAAAAAAAAAAAAACAAAGTAGATACATATAAGGACCAGTAAGTGAGATTAACCAATGTTATTCTAAGGACTCTACTCTCAACAACTTTGCCAAGTAAGTGATGCAGTGTTTACCTTAAAGTAACGTGAAGATGATTTGCCAACATGAAGACTGCAGACGACAAGGTTTGCAAGAGTTTCTGGGTCTTTAGCATCCTGCAATCACCACTAACTAATTTTCACACTTGTCCATTTTACAGAAAAGCCGATAAAGCGAGTGCAATTTGAGAAGTCAAGCAACCTCTCTAGTTACATTACTGTATATGATATACGCAAGCCTAATTTTGTTACCTTGTTGAGTGCTTCAAGTAGTAGCGATTCAGCTTCATCAAAGTTGCCCATTTGCATACAACAAACTGCTTTGCTATTCAAAATCAAGCATGTCATCGGGTACCTCTCAGAAAAATCCTGGAAAATGAGATAAGCCTCCTGTATCTTGGAGCCACCCTAAAATCATATAACGTCTTAGTATATAAAAAACGAACTGTTTACAGAATATGCCAAAGAAAACTGAATATTTTCGCATTATACCACTGCCAGGTTCAACCACGGCGGTAGCAAGTTGAGTGAGAGTGTGGTCTTCATCATATTGTTGCATTCACTCTAAGCTGCTTCTCAGCATAATCTGATCTGTGCATCTTAATGAATATCTGGACATTCAAAGCATGCCTGAAAATGCAAAGGACAATGAACAATCTATGAGCATGGAAACCTAGGCCATCATTACTCACTCCAGATAGTTAAAAAATCAAAAAAAAATATTACAGATCCATAGTTCCTCCAGCATGACTGTGTTTCAAAGCTTCACTATAATCTTCTTCATGCATGAAAATGGTACCAGCAATCAACCGCAAGATAGCATTGTTTCCTATTGTTGAATCTGCCAACCATTCCCTCAAGCTTGAAATGGTTGATTCCTGACAAAGAAAACATAAACATCAATGTGCTAGCAGTTAATGTAATTATATTATAAAAATTTTATGAAAATAAAAATAATAGAAATTTATATTATTTGTACACCATACAATTTTATATATAGTTTATTTTGTAAACACTTTTTTTTTTTGTAACATATTTTGTAAACACTTAAACCGTCTAAATAACGATTTCAACACCAATAAGTGTTTTAGACGCTATGCTTTAATCACTGCCTGCTTATTACCTAGTGTACAATATATTAGACCTGGGAGTTCATGTCAGATAGTGTTTTTCAAGTTTTTTGAGTTGGATCATTTCCAACTCCACTCTATTTTCACTCCAAAATAGAGTTTAAAGTAAAAGGCTTCAACTTTATTCTATTTTTCACTCTATAATAGAGTAAAAATAAGTTTACTCCATAAATACAGAAATACATTTATTTTATGTTCATCACTCATACTTTTCATTATAAAATAGAGTAGTATTGAAGTAGAACTTAATTCTATCATAGCATTATTATCTTTATTATCCAATCAACATTTAATTCAAAAGCATTTAGGAAAGTATTTACAAGATGCTAATGATCTCCAAATGTTCTTACTCAATGCTCTCATATGAAGCTTTTGGTAGAGCATTTGCGGTCATAATAATAAAAAAATAGAAATAATTATATAGAATTAGTTTATTTTCTTTATAATATAAAAATTTATGATTATAATTTATAAAATAAAAATTATATATTTTCAAAATAAAAATTGTGACTAAATATTTTTAAAAGAACAATATTTCACATTTAAAATATAATATATTTTATATAATTATACATATCATTCGTTATTTTTAGTAACAAAATATAATGTAGTATATATTTATATATATTATAAATATAAAAATATCTATATTATTTAGAAATAAATAAATTATAAATTATATAAATTTTATGATAATTTTGTATATGAATGATTTACTCATCTACCAATAAATAAATAATTACAATATATTATATATATAATTTATTTATTTTATTTAATAATATCGCAATAAATTTTTATATCCCTACATAAAATATATATATATTAAAAAAAATATTTTTAATTTTTTAAAAGAATAATAGTTGACTTTTAAAATATAATTTAATTTACATAATTAAATAAGATTCATTATTTTTAATAACAAAATTTAAATTAATATGTTATACATATGTATTATTTTAAAATAAATATATTATATACTAACTTTTATATAATTTTAAAATTGTATAATGCTAATACTCTACCAATCAGTTTATTAAATACCATCTTGTTAAATCCATTCACTTATTTCTACAGTCTGGATCAGATGCAGATTAAGGTTTTTAGATTGGATTTTTTGTTCGGCCTACAATGTACATAGCTTAGGAAAGCGTCTAACTAATATTTCCGAGTTACCTTGTTTTCAGGACTAGATAGATACATGGCGAGGAGTTTAACTGCCTGCAATGGAGTCGCGGCGGCTTCATCGATCTCACTAATGACAAGCTTTACAACACACAAAAATTCGAAAGCACATATCAAAAAAAAAAAAAAAGAAGAGATCCGATCTAGATACACAAGAAGTTAACGAGATGAATAGAGAGAAACCTGATAGCTACCGAGGGCGATGTATGAGCGGAAAACGAGGCAGTCGCGTTCCACGGCGTCTTCCGGCGAGAGGTTAGGGATCTCGCTGTTGTTGATCGCCGTTTGATAAGCTCCGAGATAAAATGTGTTTCGGAGGTTGAAGAGGTGATCAGGTCCTGCTCCCATGGCTGCCATTGCTTGCTTCTTCTTCTTCCTTTAGATCTCACTCACAGATTCGAATAGAAACAGAGAATGAGAAAAAAATAAAACAAACTTAAGTGAACAAGTTAATAACATTTAAGCCCTTAAATTAGATATGTTATGAATAAGAGCCTCATTTGTTTTTAATGGAACAGTCAACACCCTAGATTTGATTTGGGCCTGATGTGGTAAAATAACGGTTCTTTATAACTCATGGGCCTATAGTTTAGTGGTATGAGCTTCGAACCATTAGATCAGTAACTTGAACATTTTTTCGTATAAACAAGTCAGTTTTAATTTTTGATTTTAGAACTGAACATTTTAAGTTTCAGCCTTGTTTGATATGAGCATCTTGAAATTTAAAATTAAAATATTCAATAACATAAATACTAATATCTAATATAATTATCAAAGTGAAGCTGTCATTAGAGAATAATTGTTTAAACTGTAACTCATAAAATTCCAAAATGTTTTGTTTTCTTTTACGGTAGTTAGCACCTCTTAACTTTTTTTTTTAATTTAAAAAAAAAAAATTAAAAGTAAACCAATCGTGGGCCGCCACGTGTCAGTGGGGCCCATGAAACAGTGTAAAAACCGGTTCTTAAAATAGGATTTTTGGAACCGGTTCTTAAAAAAAGTAGTGGGACCCGCCATCACTTTTTTTTAAGAACCCCTCTTAAGAGACATTGATGGAGGTGCTCTAAAAGCTAGATCAAGTAAGCTAAAAATCCCTAAAATCAAGGCATGATTCACGCAACGACCCCTTTCCAATCGCGAATTAAAGAGTTTGTTTAATCTAATTATTTGGGCTTTCAATTTGTAACACGGGATTTTAGTGAAACAAACCCTTAACTTTCGGCCCATCCAATTTTTAACCCTTAAGTATTTTGATAATAAAATAACTCCTTAACTAAAATTTGTTAGAAAAATTAACTCTCCACCGTTAGCAACGTTGAAACCCAAAGTGTTTTGTGTTTATGCCCCTATTAAATAAAGAAAACAACAAGGCATATCACAGAAACGACAAGCTTTTTATAAATGTTTGGTTGGCACTAAACCACAATAAAATATATCGGTTTGGAGATCAAGAAAAATCTGATTTCATAAACCCTAAAATCTCAAACCACCTAAGAAACCTCAAGGAAGACCGAGAAAAAAACAGAAAATAATGACTGAAGAAGAAGTTACCACTCAACCAGCACAATCCTCCATAGTTTCTTAGACGATGATACTCAATTTCTTTTGTTAAGGTGTACTTTTATTATGCTTTATTTTTGTTTTGGTGAAACCATATTTCACTTTACGATGCTCTGTTTTTTTCTCATATACAATGCTCTGTTTTTTTTGGAAGAATAGAATGCCTCTGTTTTTGTGGTAAAATCATGTTAGTCTGATATATTATTGGCGAAACAAAGATATGGTTCAAGAAGATGATTTTAAAATCAGAATTATTTAGTTTTAAAACTCATATTTTCAGTGTATTCATATTCTGAACTTTTATTCACTTTTATAATTTCAAAGTTTTGTTAGTCGGAATCAAGGAACAACAGTGATAATGCTTGTTCATGATGATGATGATTGTCGCACAATTCAAATTGGTTTCTGAAAACGTTTTGTGTTTTCACGTTTATTATTTTGACAACACCTTGTTTTGTCACAGAAAACAACAACACTTTCTTTTTTTTTTAATGGAAGCTTCAAGGATTAAACGTTTTTAACAGTAAAGCCTAACTATACTAACAGACTTAAGTTAAGAGGTTATCTTATTAATAAAATACTTAAGGGTTAAAAAATAGATGGGCCGAGAGTTAAGGGTTTGTTTTATTAAATTCTCTTGTAACACACACAAAGTTATAAAAAAAGCCCCAGAATTGTTATTTTGTTAAAGTAAAAGTGAGATGATAGCTAATACATGGACAACTACATACGGTTGCTTACTAATACTTAATACAAACAAAGTATTAGTTTCCCGTTAACAGAATTAGCCACTAATCAACAATACAAATTACAAACTAAGAACACAAACACACAACAAAGCAAAACACAAGCTTCGTGCTTAAAACTAGTACTAGTTAGCCATATCTGTGGACAGTAACTTGTTGATCTCTAGAGAAATATTAGGGTTCCTCCAAATGGATTCTTCACTCGTTAGATCTCGAACCATTTCACACGGAACCAAACAAACTTCCTTGATTGATAACTTCTCCTGGATTGCTTGTGACCCAAGCAAAACCTGAGTTTCTATCTCCACATCAGAGATACCCTGCGTCTGCAAATCAACTAACAACTCGTGAGAAAACATGATTAGGGTTTGAATTGTTGTTTTTTAGGCTGGTTATTAACATTACCTTCTTTGTGGTTTGCATCATTTGGAGAATGCCAACTTGGCTTTGCAAGAACTTGACATACTTGGCCGCGGCCTGGAACATCTCGGCGGTGTTCAGTTTCTGTCCACCGGGGATGAGTTTGGTGAGCTCGTGAGTCTTCTCCGCAATTCTTCTTCTCCTCTCTCGAGCCGCCATGCTCTGAGATGAAAGCTTTGGTTTCTTGGTGCCCTCTTGATCTCCTAGCCCTGCCTTGAACTCCAAGGGAAAGTCCGGAACTCGAAACTCCGGGAAAGCTAAAGCTTCTGGAGCAAAATCAGGGTTAGGGTTTGGGAAATGGCTGTGAGTGTTGTAGTGGTAGCTTGAGTCAACGAGTTTCTGACGTTTTGGCGTGGAAAGGAAGTAATCAAAGTTGTGTGTTTCATCGAAAGTTTCAGCTTTAGGGTAAGGAAGATAGGTTTCTTGGAGAGGAAGAAACTGGTCGCAGAAAGAGTCAAAGTCAGTGAGATCTAAGAGGCTCTGTGAAGGAGCTTCTTCTTGAAACAATGGCTCATGAAGTTCCAGATGCGGTTGAGATTGGAAGAAGAAACCGTCGGTTTGTGAGATAATCATATCCATATCTGGAATAAAGCAATCCTGGAGCTGGATAGGTGGATCCCAGTTAAAGAAGTGGCTTAAACAATCCATGGACGACATTAGAAGATGAAACAACCTGTAGAAAATAAGAAGGTGAAACAATCAGGAGGAGTTACGAAGTGTTTTAATAGGTGATTATTAAGCTTAATTAAAGCTTTAATAACTAGTACCGAGCTAATAGATGCTATAAAAAACATATTAGGAAAAAATAAATAAAAGACAAGAGAGGATATATAGAGAGAATCAAAGACCTGGAGATTGATTTTAAAGGATAATGTCGTGTCTTTTGTTTTGATTCAAGTAGACTTCAATGTTGTAAGTTGTCTACTCGTTAATTGTCTCAATAGGAATATATATATATGATGGAGAGAAAAATGTTAGGGTTTTAAAGCGGGAATAAAGGAGCGGTTACTCTGGGTTTTAGGTTTCTTTTTGTAACGACCTTCCTAATTATTAGGGCATAATTCATTTATTTTAATATACATTATTTGTACTTTTGTCATTGCCGTGTTTGTTTTTAAACTGTCAAATAGCTGTATGAAAAAATTAAACATCTGAACATTTTAAAATATAAAAATGCAGTATATATTCTTTTTTTTATTAACTACGATGGATTCGGGTTTTCGACCTTAAACCCTCCTACGCCTGGAGTCAGTCTTTATCTATATTTTTTTGAAGGGCCATGAACATTCTTCCCCGCCCAAAATTCTAACTCGTGACCTCCCGACCGAAGTCTGAGGTGTAACCAGTTGAACTATCTTGTCCATGTAAATACAGTATATTTTATTACAGAATTTTAGAAGGATTTATTATAAAAACTAAAATTAGTTGTGAGTTTTTACAATATACTCCATCTTATGGTTTGGTACCAAATATAAAAGTAACCGTCACTTTAAATTTAACTTTTTAAATTTTTTTTGGCGGCTATTTATGATTAATGTGTAGCAATTGATTTGGAATAATTAATCATATATTTACTGTGCTTACGGTTACTCGTCACTCAGTAACTGCATCCTCTAATTTATTTTTTAATCCTTGATTTTTCTTAAATTAGTCATTAGTAATTAGTACTAACTACTGATAATAAAATAAAACAACTGTAATTAAAAAAGTGTTATTTCTAAAAGAAATACTAATAATTAAAAAAATCTCCTTGTGGATTTGGTAAAAGACGGCGACTTTGGCGGGTAAAGCAGGTTCTGTGGGTTGCACGTGCCTCAGTCCTTACTTTGCCGCCAAGTTTACTAACTTCTAGTTCTAAATAACATGGGCTTGGATGAGATAACTAACTGCCTTTAAATGGATTAATACTTTGAAAGCCCATTTAGTCTACATCAGGTGGATGAGTGTTTTTCATTTTGGGCGTAACTAATGTTTAAATACACATGTCCGATTATCGTATGAAATCTGATATTCTCTGATTTTTTTTTTTTTGTCTGCTATCTGATATTCTCTGATTTTATGTCAGATTATATGATATATCTTTTGCTTTTTTGATAAACCTGCAGGTTCTGTATCAGCAAATGAGATCTAAGCCTAGCTCACTGGATGAGGACATAGCCATTGTTGTTAAGGAACTAGACAATGTTCCCGGGTTGCATGGTTGGTGGCCCCTCTATTGGGAATCTTTAAAACTGCTTGCAAGAGACGAGGTTTCAGGAGGCATATTCTATGCGCTTCCAGATGAATCTAAGCTGCATTACTTAAAACGCAAGACAAAAGCCTCCATGTCCCCAGAGTTTGAACACTTTTGATGGCTAACATAATTAATTATGGGTTTAATTTATATGTGGAAGGATTTATAACATCTCGAGTTGTGATATATAAAAAGACTTAAGAAAATTGATTTGACTATTTATGTCACCAAAATTAACTTATTTTTTCCGTCTCACATCCGTTTATAACTTCAAGGTTAAACGTGCTTGAGTTGGAGTAGTGAAAGATGAGTGACTTATCAGAAAGTGATTCACGATACTATACGAGTGAGGCCAAAAATGAGAAAAGGTCGAATGGTGATTGTAGGGTCAGTAAACATATGATTTCGAGTCTTGAAAATTTTATGCATCGACCGTTGGAACGGGATGGCCCATGGGCCGAGAAAACGAACATGAGTGGTCCATTAGTCGTGGACGGTCGGGGCGTTACAGGATTATTTTGTTGTGACTTGACTTCATGTTGTGGGAATATGTCTCATGTTCAGTGTTTACTTTGTTGTGCTTAAACATTAATTATGTTGTGCGTATTGATAATGAACATGAGTTCCAATCTTATGTAAGAAATGTAATGTGATTTCTATGTTTTTATATAATTTTCTTCTTTTTTTTGTATTTTGTGATATTATACATATTTGTTTCTAAGGTATACTAATGTTTTGATCTATTCCAGTAATAATCTGGTCTAAAATGAAAGAAGATTGGATCAAGCCAGAGGATGATTACAAACAATTTAAAGACCATTGAGCCTGGTTGGTAAGATAGTTCTGCCAGGTTGGCTTAAAGAGGTTCTGCGACGCTCCTATTTTTGGTGTGCTTTGAGTCAAGACTCAAAATCTAGGACGAGTATGAGGAGTCCACACACTTGGGGAAAGTCACTCTGTAGTCATCAGAGACGAGATCGTTATGGCTTCTAAACCATTAATCATTCATGCTCGTAAAGTTTTTGTAAGCGATTTTAATAATGGGTTAATCGAAGCAAATGAATTAATAAGATTATTTTCTTGAAACTAGCAAATGAATTAATAAGTTTTTTTTGACCCAAAAAAAGTATAAAGAAATAAAAATAAAAGCGATTATCTTATTGGCCAGACCGATCGGCGTACCCGTCCCGATGAACGCATGCATGGGCTTCCTTTCGAATCCTCCAATTCCGAAAACATATATAAGTGTTATCTCGCTCTCTCTGCTTTTTACCATCATTCACTTCTTACGGTCACTCTTCGTTGCTTCTTCTTTGTTCGGGTTTGATTCTGTTATCTGTCTCAATGTCTTACACACCATTGACCTCTATTACATTAGTTACTAGATATGATACTCTAGGTGCTTTGTAAACTAAAATAGTTTTTTCCTTTTTGTTATAAACTTATATACCCGCAGATTTTGAATCACACATGGCATCTAAGTCAAGCTCAGTGCCTCATGCAAGCGATCACAGATTCCAACAATCAACTGAAGATCGAATGGCCATTTTGGTTAATCGAGTGGGGCAGGTTAAGGGGTTGGTTCACGAGAGCCCCCTTTACTGGAAGTCTATAGAATGCCTTGCTAAAGACGACATTTCACGAGGCATATTCTATGCGCTTCCAGACAAATCTAAGCTGGAATATCTACAACGAACGATAAAAGAATCCAACTATATAGATGATGGTTTTTACGAAGTATACTGATTGGTGAGGAAGGTGCTTGGTTGTTACACAAAAAAGAAGACGAAGGTGCTTGGTTGAATTTTTTTAATGGAGGTGCTTGGTGGAATTTTTTTAATGGAGGTGCTTGGTGGAATTGTTATGCTTATGGATGTTTGTGGAATAAGATTCAGGAACGGTTTTTATTATCAGATGTTTTATGAATAATGAACTTATCTTTGGTTTAATGTAATATGATATGTTATTGTGCTTTCTACTTATGATTTTATTATTATAATTTTTGTGTCCTATATATTTGCTACAAAACCAATTATCAGTATCAGTCTTCTTTTGGAAGAAGACTAGTAGGGTTAGGTTTGATTTTATTTGAAAATGAAATGTACTTTTGTATTACTATGAATCAAGCTTCTCACAATTCAATTACATTTAAATATGAATTCAAGAACTGATGGACTCCTTGCTTGCTTTAATGTTTATCTGAACCTTTTAGTTACCCTGTACTGTTTTCATATTCTGCGAGGAGGAACATGTTGTAGAATAAGGAATCCAAGAAGTCACTAATACGTTCAAAAATTCAAAATTTAATCAATTTTCTACTCAACCCCATATTTTTTTTTGGAGTTGACTCAACCCCATATATTGCCCCTTTATTCTGCTTCTCCCCATTGATGCGTTGACCCTTGTTCACCAGTTTGGGATCTATAATCAAGACAATCATTTGTAATTCTCTATAATTTGGACTGAGGCATATTTAATTAATACATGAAACGAAATTAATTGACAGTTTCATCTAGCCTCATTTTGTTATGATAGGCTCAAATGGTTTCTCACCTTTCATATTCTAACTCGCCAATTTTTTTACGTTAGGTAGAGGGAATTTAAACTAAATTACTTTTAGTTGATGATATTTATTTAAAGACAATGTTTTAAATAATAATTATCATTTTTAATGTTTGGCCGATTATGATATTATAACAATGAGAAATATTAAATAAACAATTTTATATCCGATAATTTTACCATTTTATAAGATTCTTATACACGTCTGATTGTGGTACTCTAAATCGTCCTATAAAATATGATACATATTATAAGAATACACATTTAACTGTATCACTCTAAAATTTTTTGGTGTATAAACATTAATAAACCTTTAATAAAACAACTGGAATAAGATGATTAGAACTATTTATTATCCGGATACTTTAAAATGTGCAATTTTAATTTAGCAATATGGTGGACAGAGAGATGAGATCATAAAATATTAGTAGACAATTAATTTAAAATTTATGTCACTATTATAAATTAAGGATTTTACCTGAACAATCTATTGTTGATTATTTTTTTCACTAAAACCCCTAAATATAATCTTTGTTAATTATTTTTGTTGATTATCTGCATCCTAGAACCAATAAAACATCACTCAAAGAAGAATCAAACAGTGAGAGACATACCCAAAATATTATTACTTCTGATTAACTAAGGAATCATCTTAACAACAGAGGTTTGTAAAAAGAACTCGGTTGTGAAAGCTCGCTGTTCGTCGCTCAACAAAGAGAACCACTTGGTGACCAGATTGGCTGAACCAGATGAGCTTTGGTCGCCACAACCAGGAAGCATGGTGGTTTTGCCTTGGAAGACTGTTGAGAAATCCAGCTGAAGCGTCTTCAGGAGGGAGCTCACCGTTGCCATCTGGACTGCAAAACCAGCTTTTAGTGTCGTCTCACACTGCAGAAATGCTGACAGTTTCTCTCTCAAGTTTGAGATTCCTTCGTTTTCATAGCCACCAGCATCCACTCCAATACTGCAAAACCCAATAGAAATTAAAAAGAGAGTTGGACTTCTGTATAAAGAGACAAGCTGATAAGATGTTACCTGCTAAGTTGCCCAAGAAGAGAGACGATTTCAACAGAAAGGTTCACTGACAATGGCGTTCCAGCATCTTAAGCAGTGGAGCAACAATGTTCACACTAGTCCAATCCCATTCCTGCATTTATACATAAAAGAAATGAACAAAACACTGCGTTAAGGTTGTAAATGCTCTTGAACAATTCTTTAACTACATACCGTATAACAAGCGATAAGCTCCACCAGTGACAGAACGTCACATAAAGCAACACTTTGATCCCTGAAGAGTATGCATTGGAAATCCTTGTGTGCTGGTCTAAACTCCCTCTTCTCGGTCAAACTCTGATTCAAAGTATTCGACTGAGTAGACTCTTGAATCATTTCCATGAGAATAGATGCCATAGCCTCCAGCGAGGAAGACCTGTCTGAGAACGGACACTTGTTCTTGCCTAGGTGCAACTTAGTATTTCCCTCCACAGTACCAAAATGTTTCTTCTCTAGAAACATCACAATGGATTTCAACACTGCAATTGATATGTCATGATCACTAGAGGCATCATTTTCTCTCCAGCAATGTGAGCAAAAACGTGAAGAATGGTCAGTGGTACTGAGGTCTTGTCATGCCTGTGCTTGTGCAGGATTTCAAAAGAAGCTTCACGGATACATCCAACACGGTCCACTGCAGAACATATCGCCGCCAAAATAGCACTTCCAGCCACCAAATGATCAATTAAAGCGATTCTGCTGGAGAGAGCCATATTTTCTCCATTCAGGGTGACAGGGATGCTAAAATCAGATACAGTTGTTTCTGAGGATTTAACACAAAATAATACCCTCTGCTCTGAAAGGAGATCCTGAAGAAGACTAAGGAGTTCTTCCAAAAATCCAGAAATAATACCTCTAGCTTCAGCGTCAGCCATAACTGCACCATTAAATTCCAAGTTCAATTAATTTAAACATCAAATCAAAAGCAGATTGTAGTATTTGGTTTTGAGAAGAAAAAGAAAAGGAAAATGTATTCGAGACATACCACCATCTATATGCTTCGAGAAAGAGTCCAAGCAGGAGCAAGAATCATCATCCAGAATGTTCCCAGTTTTCATCGAGGAAACCACAGAGAAATTATGCAACAGCAAGGAGAGGAACACACATACCCTGTCCCTGAAAAAAAGCAAGGAACATATTAGCGCCCAGACAACTAATTTACTGATGGAGTTGAAAAGGTATTATATAATATCAACATTATCCATTGAAAAAGCATCAGAAAGCATGAATAACTTACCGGGCCAAAAGGTTTCTTCCATTTTCAAAGAGAACAGAATTGCTGGCACTGCCCACTCTCTAGTAACTGATGGGCATCGCTGAATACAATTGTTTGCAGCATGGAAAATTTTGATGATACTGTTCTGGTCTTCAATATTTGAAAACACAACAAAGTATTTAAGAATATCACCATGCACCGTTGTTGATATGGGTGGCATTTTGTCTGTCACCGAAGCATTATGAGTGTTGGAATTAGAAGCTTCACTAGAATTTATGGTATCACGTAAATCAACGCTATCTCTAGCAACCAAGCCAAGAGCCGTAGCAGGATTCTTTTCTTTATTCATGATCTGACCATCCAAAAAATCTACCTGAGGAAGATCTGGGGACAGAAATGATTTTCTTGCCATCTTGTAATAAGATTCTTCTTCGGGTGTATCCAACTCCAGCAACTTCATATAATCTGTATCAGCAACGTCCTCCAGAAATAATGCTGCCGCATCATGTCCTTTAGCAGTAGTGAAGCACATAGTTTTCCCAGCGACCTGTGTACTTCCAGCTTTATTGCCTTGAGTCTTGGTGGCCGGTTAAGCTCAAGAGAGTTCCTCATAACTGTCTTTTTCTCACAAGAAATCCTTCTTTTCTTGGAAATTTTAATGCAATTTGCAGAGCCTCCACCTTGAATATCAAGGACCAAGGTTGCTTTCTCTTCTAAAGGCTGCAAGGGGCTCAGCTTCTCTCCAATCTGTAAATTTGTCTTTGTATCATCAGATGATAAATGCTTACGGGACTCAACTACCTCTGGCATTCTTTTTCTTTTTGGAGAGTGCTCATTAACTACCTCATGTTTATCTCTCTGACGTCTTTGAAGACAGTTTTCAGCCACCAAACAGAGATTTCCATTGTTCCTGGTATCGATTTTCTGGAACATATTTAATTTTGCTGGTTGGATATGCGCTTCATCTTTTGATGTTTCTGCTGAAGTAGCATCAGAGAACTGCTGTGCTCCCTGTGAGGCCAGTAACTGCCCATCAGAACAAGATGTCGCGCTGGAAATTTCTCCAGAAGTCTGTGATTCTCTAGAGCCTCCAGTAGGAGACTCCAATTGAGATATAGTACCTGAGACAGACTCATACACGCCCTGTCTGGAATTAGCAATTAACTGAGTAGAGAGCTTGCGAGCCTGCTCCTGATAACCAGAGCTTGCTACCAACTGGCACCTTGCGTCAGAATGCTTTTCACCTTTAAGGTTCTTCTGGGAATGTAGCATCTGCAGTTTCATGCGTTTCTCCGCCTGCAAAGCAATAAAATGAAGCATAAAAAGATTAGTAAGGAATTAAAATGATCTAAACAGATAAGTATAAAAGCGATATTATGTTGTGAAAGATCCATGTTAACGATAGAAGCCACTGTTTAAAGTCTAAAATAGATTAAATATTCTCGCCTTCTACAGTCAGATTCTATGTCACTAACAACTTCAACAGACTATCGCCTAAGTGCTCACATTTAGATAACTTCAACCAACTGACTGTTTCAGCTAAGTTGAGAATGTTTGAGCTACATGCATAAACCTAGGGATATTCTCTTAGGAAGACAGAAGATGTAAATAGACAATTTGATTCATTTTTATTTACCATGTCAATCACAAACCATCCATCGTGTAACCTAATGTCTGAAATCCGGAAACAAAGAAAGTATCCAATGTCAAAACATATCTGTGGTCTTCAAGCCAATTTTCAAATTATGATGAGAAGAAAGTGTAGAGTAAGAAATTTATGGCATAAACAAACCTTTGCAGGACCAGATGTACCTCCAACGCCTCTTGAAAACCTATCCAGCAAATTCATGTGATTTGTAAAATTACCGAATTCAAGTTTTAACCGACCTATCTCTTCGGCCTGAAATTCCCTCATGAATTTTTCAAACTCAGCCACCTTCTTGGAGTGTTCTGCACATTTCTTCTCGAACTTCAGCTCTTTTTTCAAAAGCCTATCTTTAGCCTTTTTCAGATCTCTGGCTTTGCGAGACGAAACAGAGCAAGTCTCGGCAGATTTCAGAGAGAGTGAAAGCTCAAGCACCTGTTTTTTCAAACCCTCAGTCACTAATTGTGCTTCTTGTAACTGCTGAGTCAGATCATCAGCACGAGATTTCCAGGCCATGGCTTCTTTCTTATTCATCTCAAGGAGCCTTATCTTCTCTTCCAGTTTTGCCGAATCTTCAGCAAACTTTACTTTGCTCCTAGAGCTCTGCAACTCCGCTTCTTTCTTGAGCTCGTCATTTCTAGCTCTAATAATTTCGAACTTCTTAGACAATCCTTCTGCCAACTTAATCTGTTCCCTAGCTTTTGCACTCTCCATATCTGCACGTTTTCTCTCTTTCACTGTCTTTTGTTTTTCAGACTCGAGCTGCTTTTTTACAGTCTCGATACTGGAGGTTAAAGTAAGCAAGTTAGAACTAGTCTTATGAGCTGTAGTTCTTAAAACCACCAACTCAGAAAGATACTGATCAGCTTTCTTTTTCTCTGATTCTGCTTTCTTCCTCTCTGACTCTGTCCTATGCCTCTCGCTTGCAAGAAGATTTTTAACCAGACTTATTTCCTTTTCCACTTCAGGAACGTGTGGCTTGATATCCTCATATTTTACCAGCAGAGCCTTTGTCTTGTTCAGTTCTTTACATATTTGCTCCCTCTCTTCTTCAGAATTATCAGCTCTTAATGTTTCTTTCTTAAGCAGGTTCTTCAGTTCATTGATCTCCTTCTCTCCACTAGAAGACTGAAGAAATTCTACTTCTTCACTTTTCTCTTTAAGGTTTCGCTCCAATCTTTGCTGCAAAGACAATATCTCAGACTTCAAATCAGAGATTTCTTTTTCCAATGACGCTTTTTCCATTGAATCATTCTCCTGAGCTTGCCTGTCATCCGCCATCTCCCTAAGTTCTGTAAGATTTAGAAAGCAAGTAAGCAGTGACCAGTTTTTTTAAAACACACAACAACAAGATTGAGAACTATAGTATTAAAACAATCTTTCCACCCAAGATACACAACCATATCTTAAACCATATAGGACATATCATTAGTAGAATAGCTGCAAGTTAGATAACTCAGTTAAAATCACTAAAGAATCATTATTTGGGAAGAATCAATACTATTCCAAATCAAAGACATGTGGCATACAGCGACCATCTACTCCAGTGTTTATGATTGAGAACTATGGTAATAAACCCATCTTTCCACCCAAGCCATACAACCAATTCTTAATGCATATAATAGGACACATCACTAGTAGCTGCAAATTAGATAATTCAGTTATAATCGCCAAAGGATCATCATTTGGGAAGAACTAATGCTACTCCAAAGCAAATACATGTTGCACAGTGTTTATGGAAAATAAATACTTCATGCCTAGGTCGAGAAGGGTATACACTTACTATTCTGGAGATTGGCTTTGTCAACATTAGCGATTGCCATGGCCTTCTGGAGAATTTCGATCGCTTCTTTACAAGCATCGCGTCTCTTCTTCATGCCTAGGTACTTCCCTTGCCACTACAATACAGTCCAAGTAGATGAGAAAACACTACAACAGATAAAATCTACTATTCATGAACAAAAAATAAACGTACCGCGAGGCAGCAAGGGCTCCCTGTAGCCGACTCAGGTGGAGCATTAGCCGCCATTTCGAGGGAACTCCGCCTATTCTCGAACGTATTCTCGCTTAAATGGGAAGTATTATCGCCATTATACAGAGGCGGAGTGATGAGAAAACGTAATAGAGATACTAAATTCAAAAAATGAGAATCTTAAACCCTAATTTGAATGCGAAGAAGACTGTAGCGTTTGCAGAAGAAGGTAGAGAAGTGTAAGATACATACCGTCACCACTTGGATCTCGGGGCGGGCCGGTGAGGGAATTTTTATATCTTTAATCAGGCCCAGCCCAAAAAACAATCTGTTATATTAAAGATTATTTCTATTTGGTTTTCTTCCAAATTTCCATCATATTTTAGTTATAATTTTTAATGATAGTGAGGAAACTAATTCTATGATTCATATGTATATTCCACACAAAATGAACGATAAAATAAATAATAAATGAAAGAAAATGTGCTGGATATAAAGTTTTCGAATAACTAATAACTATCAAATGAATTTGTTTTTAGAAATTAGCAAAACATAAATAAAGTTGATATATATATAATAATGTTTAAAAATATGTAAATATTATTAAAATGATAAGGGCAAATGTTTCAAATAGTTTTGTTTTTGAATTTTTTTCACCAAAATAACTCTTAAAAAATAATCGAAATAGATATTTTTAAATTTTGAAAATTTTAATATTTATTTTTTATTTTTTTAATTTTGAACTTTATTTCTAAACCTCATTTCTAATCTAAATTAGTTAATCCAGAGGTATAAATTTATATTTACACTTTAAAAGTCTATTTTAATTATTTTTTTGTTGAAATTCATTGTTGTGACAAAAAAAATTAAAATATATTCTAGAATATTTATCTTGTATGGAGTTGTACAAAAGGAAAAAAAAAAATATTTGCCTTATACACACGTTAGTAAATAATTCTGATTGTTTTCGCTGAGAACACACCAAAACTATAAAATAGGATGTGAAACATTGATTTACAAAGACAGTGATCCAAATGAAACCTCAGACAAACATCTCAAAACTCATGAGGGATGATCAATAATTTAAGATTAAACTGTGTTGCAAATATCCTTTTAGTTTTGCAATCTTAGTACACTACTGCTCTCTTTTAGGGGCTTTTGTGGTGGGAAGTGTCCCAAACACTATGTCCCATAGCGACGATGTTATACCAAATCCCTTGTCTTGAATCCTGAAGTGATGGTTCAAATGATACTTCTGCAGAAATCATCAAAAAAAAACATAAACTCCCAATAAGGTCTGGATACAAAAGAAAAAGGCTTGGCCTTGTTTTACCTTGAGATTCTTGGTCACTGCTCTACTTGGTTGTGCATGGTGAAGGTAGTAGTGAGTAACATCGTACATCACGTACCCAAGCATGCCGCCTCCAAACAAGGCAGGTGTGGTTGAAGGAGTTGCGAAAAGCTTCACAATGTTCCAGAACTGTGACACAAGATAAGAAGACGAGTTAAGGCTTTTTGGGTGAAAACAGAAACACTAGTGGGGACATTGTAGATGATGATGATGATCAAATGCTTACAGGAAAGCATAAAATCGCTGTTGCCGTAGGAGGAAAGACGAGTCGAAGGTGGTCCATTGGGTGTTTGTGATGGCATCCGTGAAGAAGATAGTGTGCCGTGTTTCCCCTAAAATGGTTCCACAATAACATTAAGATGATTCATAGCGACTACTAATGTATATGAAAGGTTACACACTGAGATAAAAAGAAAAGTGTGTGTGACTAACCAGTAACTCTTGGTCTTGATGTGGAAAAGGAACCGGTGAAGAGTATATTCTATAAACGTCCAGATAAATATTCCCAAGGCTATCAATGGGACGATCTGTGGAAGTGAAAGGCCCATGATTACTGACTTGGAGATGCACCATACTGCAACAGGCAACCAAATTACAGGAACCGCCCACCATCTTGTAAGGGTCAAGAACTGTTTCCATTGCAAATAATGTCAGAGAATGGAGATCAGAGGCTTATTCACATTGCCAATTATTGAAAAGTGTATATGTATAAAGAGACTTATATACCTCCCAAAAGTCACTGTGGAAAAAACGAGGGCCTTCCTTTGTCACAATAGGTTGGTGAACCCATTCCTCATAAGCTTCACCAAGATGACCAACCTGTTAAACGTCCAAAGCAATGGCAAGAGGGGTTAGTTAGCCAGAGTGATTAGAGGAAACGCTAACATAAACTATTTAAATGCTTTGGAAACAGTATATACCTGAAATACAAGAGGCTTATTAAGATCCACAGTGAACCCTTGAGCAACCATTTTGCAAACCTTATACTTAACTGAAAAACAAATATTAAAAAGACTATCAAGAAGAAGACAAACATGTTGCAACGCCCTTACATCACTTTAGTTCTTTCAAAGAGGAACGCATGGTGAGTGACATAATGAAACACCTGAATGTTATGCATTAAAAAAAACACATGTGTCTACTATTGTTTGATAAGTTAGTTAAGCTTTACTGTTCTTGAATATGATATCCAGATTACGTATACGATTATACTACTGAGATATCTGGCCCCACGACAAACAAAAAAATATGAAATCCTAACACAAAAGCAAGGTGTTAGTTGAAATCTAAACTATTAATCATTAAAAAAACCTACAAGATACGGTACAGCTTAATCACTCCAATGACCCCACTAAAACCACATACATAAGCAGTATCAAATTAAGTCACAGATTAACACATCAAGTCAACAAAACACACAGCTCACAATTTGCCATGTTCCAAACATCAGTTCATGGTTGTTGATTTGAGAAAGAAAAACAAAAAGCTTCTTAGCCTAGAACCATATAGCTTAATCAAAGTTCTTCTTCTCGTTGAAGCATTCACGTTTCACATCCAAGAAAACAAATTCACGTGGACCAGCCTATTATACAGCGTACAATACACACCTTCCTTCCTTCTACTACCATGTCCTTAAAAAAAAACCGAACAGCCTTGCCGCTTGCCTAATCAAGTTTACGAGAGTTTTTGTCTTGTTCCGATCCAAACAATTTAAGATCAACTCAAAACAAACAATCTATAAATCTCAATGTTCCAGAATATGGAATCTATAAATCGAGGGAGGAAACAAAACACGAGATAGCAAAGAGAAGAAACAAACCTCTAATCGATCAATGCTGAGGAAACGAGAGCCGTCGGAAGACGAGAAAACCGCCGGAGATTTTTAAACGCGTGGTTTTGTGTTCGTTTGTTTTGGGGTTGAATAGTGGTATTTGATAATTACGGACAACAATGTCGGTAATAAAATCTTCTGGAGAGGGGGGGCTATATTGAATCTGGACCGTTGTTTTTGAGAGAGGCCTTTGATCTCGGAGAGGACTTTTAAAAAGCCAACGATTCGTTGAATTGTATTCAAAATATATATCGAAACAACGGTTGTGCCAGGTTGTTTCTTTTTTCTTCTTCTTACATTAGCTGTATGTTTTCCACACTTGTGATGATTCCAAAAATTTCACGCTGTAAAACACACTACTGGTTTTGATTTTTTTTTCACGTAAGAAGATTCAAATTTCATTTACTAAACTTTATAAGAACTAGCTAGGAAAAATTATATGAGTTCATCCCTTACGACTTATTTGATTATCCGGAGAACTGTGTATTGTGTACGTCCTCTTGAAAATTTAACTGAATTTTTTCAAAGGTTCAAGATATTATTAATTTCTTCTTACAACAAAAAACTAAACTATGACGTTTGTCATACCGTTTCAGATAGCCAAAATTGGAGGTGAAGAATCGACATAGAAAATAGCAGATGAAGAATTTCTAGCACCTCGTACAAGCTTGTTCGTCCATATATTATGTGCTCTTGATATATGTATAATTTTGAAAGAGTGAAATAAAGTTTTACTGCAACAAAATTCCTCTATGTGTGTAGCAAAAGCTGGTCATTCTTCGGATGAAGATACCATATTCACCAACTAAGAACAATCTATTGTAAAAACTATGTTAAAAAAAATAAACGTCTTTATGTACTCTATAGCCTATATCAAAGTTTCGCATTCTACGTGATAAAAAAATATCAACTAATTTTATTGTATGTATTATAAAATATCTATTTGGATTCGGATTGAATGGTTTAGACTTTTTTTGCATGTTAGTTTAAAAGTCTATTGCTCATTCAGATATTTTTATATTTAGATCGTATTTCGTTCGATAAGCTTCTACGATTAAAAGATAAATGATCTTCTACTTCTTTGATAAAACATTTTTGATTATTTTCTTTTTTGAAAATTCTTTTAGTGAAAAACAATTTTAAATAGTTGAGAGTCATCAAAACTCATATTTTTATTTGAAATAACGAAATAAGTAACCAAACACAAAAAAATGTCAACAAATACATGACACATTTGAATTTATGAAAGGAAATAAATTTATACAATGACAATGAATACAATGGTTGACAAGTTTGCATGTGGTGCTTGAACTCAGCCTTAATTATACTTACATGTGTTAAAATATATCATTTATGAAAAGATTACAATAAAAAGTGACAAAAGGAGATTTGAACTCAGTGTTAAGGGGTGTCAATACCTATCCAATCACCTTTTTGAGTGGTTGATTCCATATGTTTTTTAAACAAAACAAATATATTTTTTTTTTGATATTTTATGTTAGCTGACCTCCCTAGTAATTCCTCTATGTAAGCAAGCTTGAGGAAACTTTTAGAAAGAAGTTGGAAATTTTAGAGAGATATACCAATATGTTTAAGTAGGAAAAAAATACCAATATGTTTGCAAGTCTATTTCAGATAGTTTACTTTAATTTTTTTCCTTTATAACCTATATATTTTATATATCAGTATTCAATAAAAAAAGGCATATGTGTTTGACGTTTGATCGGGTTCGGTTCAAACAAGTTTCGGTTCTTCGCAGTATTAAATTTGATCTCATTTGAATACTTTTAAAGTTTGATTTAATTTCAGTTCGTGTTTCTTCAGATTCGATTTGGATATAGTAACACATAGCAAACCTAGTTAAATTCAATTTAACTACATATTCGGTTCTACGTCGGATTTCAGGTATCAAAATACTAATTTGTGATTAGGAAGTACACACTTTACTTCAAAAATTTAGTAAATTTAAATACTTATTCATGTAATATATTCTTATTTTAAATACTTAACAGTATCTTAGAGTATTTCAAATACTTATTTAGAATTGTGCTAGGGTTAAATATGAATTGGTTTTTGGGATTTTGAGTTTTTTTTTTGTTTTAAAACTCATAACACAAAAATACCTTAGAACAAAACTCATTTGGTATTTAAGTCGGTTTCGCATATAGTTAAAAATAAATTAGAAGAAGAGGGTCTTCTCTAAACATCTATAAAATCAACCCATAAATATAAAGAAGCTGAAAACTATAAGGACTACCCGAAAACTAAAAGAAATCCTAATAGGGGTATTTCGGTAAACTTTCGAGCTCTGTTATAAGGGTTTGTTGGCGGAGTGAGGCAAATCCGTCTCTTCCCCCAGCCTCCCTCTCTCTCGGTGAAGCAAAAGCTTACTTCAATTATTAAACCTGGTCAGTTCCTTTAAACCCTTTGTGTCTTTATTGTAGTTTGCTGTCGGAAAAAGCTATAATCAATGGAGAGGTTACGTTTCTCTTTCAAGGGTTTTGTAAAGTTGAAACCTTTCTGTATTCTGGTTGATTCTCTTTTAGGGTTTGTTCTAGCAATTTGGCTTCCTCGTGGTTTATAATTCGAGTTCGACTGTTCCTGATAGTGAAAGTTCCGATCTTTACCTTGTTTATTGCATAAAAGAGACAGTACTTGTTATTGAGTCTTGAGTTTTGGTCAGGTTGAAGTAGTAGTAGCAGCACCAGTTACATACAATGGGAGCATCAGAGGCTCTAACTGAACCCTCAAGCCTATATGATATGGGCAACGATGATTTGTCTGACACTGATAATGTGCTTGCCGTGAGAAATGCCCTTGCATCTGTCCTGAATGTGAGTGCTGCTTCTCTTATGTGCTTACGTGTTTGTTGATTGTGCTGTTTATTTTTGTTAATGCTTTCTGACTGTAGTTTGTTCCTTTTGCTTGTGCCAGGGGGAATCAGGCGTTTACGATCAGCTTGTTGAAACTATTCAGACCAACAATAGATCTGATCATGCTGTTGGGGCACAGCTTGACACAGTCTTGAAAGCTTTATCTTGCTCTGTGGCTTGCATAGATATCATCCACCATCGAAGGCTTCTCTTGGCGGTAAGTTTCTATTGCTTACAGTTGCTTCTGCCTTTGGATTTCACCCCAGTTATATTATGTTACAGATTTTGGGAATGTCATTGTGGGATCACAAACCTCATGTCATGGATGCATTGGTGGACTTAATCATATCACTGGTACACAACTCAAGCATTACTCTCTCGCTGAATATTATATAATCTGGATGAAGAGCTCGACATATTTTGTGTTTGGTATCTCTTTTTTCATCACAGGCTGCCACTAGTGGGAAGTATCTGGACTCTTGTCTGAATATGCTCATAGGACACTTTGTTCCACCGCTTTGGGTAATTGGTAGACTTTCGCAAGGTCGTGTAATCAAACAGAAGGGAGACGTTCTTTCACGGGTTCATGAAGCCCTTCTGAAAATCTCTCTTTTGGTTCCTCTTGCCCCCTCGAGACTATTGCCCATGCTCGCCCAGCAGATGCCCAAGATAAACAAAAAAGACCAGGTGAGTCTTTCTTTTTGCTATGGCAAGCTCATGCTGGCTATAAACTTAGTAGAAAATATTTATCGTCTTGCAGGTGGTAGTGAATGTAGGGATCTATGTGGAGAACTTATTTAAGTTGGAGAATAGTTCAATCGGGCAAGTTGGTAGCGGCATGATTTTTATGATGGTAATGGAGAGGCTGCGAGATTTGGATGTAAGTACAGAATATGTATTATACAAAATAATGTCATTGAGTAACTTGGTAAGTGAATGATATTCTGGTGTATCCTTTTAGTTGGAGATTGATTGGGATGCTATTCTACAAGATGATTCTAGTAGAGGCATGTTTGATATGGAACTTGAAGATGCTATGAATGAAGGAGAAGAGGTAGGCTGAGTGCGGGTTTGGCATCGTCAAAAGTTGTTAGCTTTCCTTTTGCTGGACTAACAGTTTTGGACTTTGATATATCTATTGCAGCTTCCAGTGGGGTCTCTAAATAAGGATACATCGGGTGGAAAGATAGTTTTTGAGTCTTTGGACAAATTGATGGTCACATCTTTTGATCATCTTGAGTCCTGTCAACTTGCTGGTCGTTTGGATCAGGTATGGCACTAAATAATACCTTATTGACATATCTATGCTTTGCCTTCATGTTATCTTCGTTGCTGATCTGTTTTTAATGGTTTGACTAGGTGTTTGAAAAGCTCTTCGATTCATTTGAGAACTTTATTCTGAATACATACAAATCCAAAGTTTCGCAGGTAAGCCACATTGCTAGATCTTTTTTACATAATTGTGGACCATTATTCATCATTCTACACTCTAGCAACTCTGGTTCACGGTCCACTTGAGATGTCTCACTTTTGATTTCATCTGCAGTTTCTGATGTTCTATGCATGTTCACTGGATCCTGAAAATTGTGGTGTGAAATTTGGGAGTAAGCTGATGGACATTTTCCTCTCCAGTAACAAGCCTCGACCTACTAGGCAAGTTCCACGTTCACCTTTATTGTTTTCATTCTCTGCATGATACTATCTTTTAATGTTCTAATGAACTTGGTTATGGTTTTGCTTCTCCCTTTTTTTTATAACAGGATGAGTGCGGTGGCTTATCTAGCTAGCTACTTGGCTCGTGGAAAGTTTTTGCCCGTTTCCTATGTGGCTAGCATGTTAAAAAGGTTTAAAATTGCTAAAAAAATATTACCTCAAACATAAACGTTTGATCTTATTGATGCTTCAGCCTGTTGCAATATTGTTTCTCTTGTGTCTTAATTGTCTAAAAATGTATATAGGTTGGTAGATGAGTGTGCCGATTACTGTAGGATTTGCAATGATGATATAAGGCCTGAAGCACATCAGCTTTTCTACTCCGGATGCCAGGTATATATTGCATTTAGTCATAAAACTTTACATTCTTAACGCTATCTCATCCTCCAAAATGTTCTGTTCTGTGAACACAGGCTATCATGTATGTGCTCTGCTTCCGGATGAGATCCATCCTAGATGTTCCTCGCTTTCGGTCCGAGCTTATACCATTGGAGTCAATTTTAATGCACAAACTAAACCCGTTGATGGTGAGTTATATACTGTGATCCCATCTCTTTTTTTCACAACTGTTCCAAGGTATCAAATGCATAGTAAGATTTGCAACCAAATCTGTTTTGAGAATAGGTATGCCTCCCATCAGTAGTTGCAGAGTTCCTTAGACAAGCTAAAGCAGGTGGCCTGTTTGTAGTATCAGACTCCTTCATTTTCGGTGACCTACTTGAGTCTGAGCTTTCCCGTGCTTTTGGTGGGTGTGAGAGGCTTGATACATTCTTCCCCTTTGACCCTTGCTTGCTGAAAAGCTCTAACAGGTTCGTTGTCTTTGAACACTTTCTCTGATTTTTTGCTTGTTGAATCATGAATCTTAAAATGGGTTCTTGCTCTTTTTGACTCTTTCTTTTGCGTTTTCCTTGAAGCGTTATCTCCCGGAATTTCATCTACTGGTCGATGGTGAGACCGACCTATGACCAAGATGATGATGATGAGGACGATGCTGAGATCATTGTGAATGGAGATGAGAGTGATGAAGAGGAAGATGGTGATCTTGATTATGCCTTGAACAAGATGTCCATAACGCCTAAGCACTCTTTCAAGAACAAGATGGAAAGAGACAGACTTATGAAAATGCCTTCCATGATCAGACCTTCTACTAGTCCTGAATCCCTTTAAGCTTTTTGGGGTGGGTCTCAATACGCATTTTTGTAACAACATTGACTCAAAACTCTTAAATTATTGGAAACAGTGCTTGTTCTAGTTCTTGAAACAAACATAAACTAAACTCTGAAAAACTCAAAACATATGGTTTTTTAAACTAGTTGAAGGAAACAACAACACAAGAGATATCATCTTTACTTCCTCTAGCCAACGCTTCATCGATTAGTGCTTTAGCAGCTTCATCTCCATCCCTAACCTCTTTAATCTCGTCCCATGCCTCTTCATTTAACATCACCTGGACAACAAATCCATCAAAATGTAGTCCACCCTTTGGGTGAACCAGTTCCATAACAAAACAGTCTGCTCATACTATACTAACCTTCCAGAGTCCATCGCTTGCCAAGACCAAGAACTTTGTGTCACCATGGATCTCAACAATCTCTATGTCTGGCCTCACACTAATATGTTCTTTAAGACGTCCATCTCCAAACGCACGTGTCATGGCTAGTTGTCCATCCACTCTTGGAACATTACCTAATCATAATAACACAAGCTATGTGGTATACTCAGATGGTATATCAATTCATAACCAAAGATGAGAGTGAAAAATGAACCTGGCTTTTTGGAGATGAAGCCACCTTTGCTCTCTACAAGGTCTCTTTCCTTCTCAGGTTCATGATCAACCGTGAGTTGTTTGACTACATCACTTTCACAACACAAGATTGCTCTTGAATCTCCAACGTTTGCAACCACAAGTTTCTTCCCGTCAACCACTATAGCTGTTACAGCCGTAGAGCCACCTCGTGAACCAACCACGTTATGGAGAATGTAGTCGTCCGTAAGTTTATAAGCTCTCTTGATTGCCTTCTTAGGTTTCTTCCAAAAATCCGGCTTCAAGAAAACAGAAAAATGAGTCTTAAAAAAGTTTAGTGATAATATTAAGTGAGTAGTTAGCATTTGTTTCTTGAAACCGGCCTGACTCAAGACGTTGTTAAAAAGATGGCTCTGCAAGTAATCTGCTACATCACGGCCTGAGTGTCCATCGAAGATAGCGTATAGCCCAAGTTTGTGGCCTTTAACTGTTTTTGTATCGGCCACGATGTAATCTTCCATGCCATGACCCATTTGGCCTTTCACTAGATGGTATCCATGACCAAACTCACGTCTACAATACTTTCCATCTTCCTCCTCCTCCTCATCTTCTGCATCACCGTCATCACAATCATTTTCATCATCACGAGGTGTTTCTTCTTCTTCTTCACGTAAGTGATCTTCTTCTTCCTGGTTCTATATACAAGTAGAAGCTTTTATCAAGTCAAAGATCATGGATACACCAAAAAGAAAGATGAAGAAATGTGGTACCTGAAGTACCTTCACAGCATTCCTGAGATTTCCACTTGCTGCTATTTGCTTCTGTGTAAAGACAAGAGTTACCATAACTTATTACGGTACCAGAATTTCACTAAGAGCATCTCCAATCTAACCAATGTGCATATTTTCTATATTTTACACTAATACAAACCTATTTACTATGCTTCCATGTTATAGTTCATATAAAGGAAAATATAGATAGTTCATATAAAGGAAAATATAGAACTATAGAGGAAAATATAGAAGAATAATACTTTTGAGATAAAAATAGCATTACTCTATAACTTTTCCTAGAAAAATGATACTTTTGACAATAGGGATAAAATAGTATTGGAGAAAGTTCTTTAGGAAAAATTATAGAGGAATATATTGGAGCAAATTCACCCCCTATAATCTTTAATCACTAATCCTACATTCTACATAATCACTAATCATCCATTCTATATAATCGCTCCAATTCTATAATAGAGTTTCTAAGAGAAAATATAGAGAAAATAGAGGTTGGTTAAAATCACCATTTATGAATATATATATACATATACCTTGACTGCATGCAAAAGTATTTCCTCGGGACTGTAAGTTGAGTTCTGCAGTAGTGTAGTTAGCAAGAAACTTACTCATAAACTAATCTTGCTTGAACGACAGGAATACGAACATGTTCTTACAAACTAAAGTCGAAATGAAAGTACAGAAAGAAAATAAAAACACACAGAAGAAAGAAAGAACCGTGGTGGTAGCCTTCATTGTTGGATCTGAGGTTTGCACTGCTATGTCTCGGACAAAGAGTGAAGAAGGCTCGTGAAGTGTTGATGTTTTAAATTGTTAACACTGCAAGCTTTTTGGAGCGGTGATGTGATGCTGAGATAGACACGTCGGCTCCACAAGTCGTGCCTTCACTTTGCCAACATGTCTGCAGCCGCAAACTGTGTTTTCAGTTGTATCAAGGAGTGTTAACCGACCAGAACAATCGGTAGATACTGTTTAAAGACTAGAGATTGTCTTTTATACAAACAGATTCTTGTTGTAAGTTCAATATATTTGATGTTATTTAAGAGGATGTGTGTAATCCAATTCTACTATAAGATTAAAAGATCCACTGATCTAACATCACATTCTTCGGTTGATGACAAAGTACATAACCAATAACCGTATTCTACTGAACAAAAGAAAAAAAAAAGACTCGTAGAAACTAAACATAACAACATTACATAAAGCCTGAGAGATCTGTACACCAAAATAAGAAAAATAAACTAGTGTGGAAAGATATTGGACACATCATCAGTCTGCTGGTTGTCTCTTTGCTTCTCCGCTAAGCTCTCTCCTGACAAGCTTCAAGATCTCAATGATCTGCAAAGTCATTCCGTATAGTAAATTTGTACTCTGATCATAAAAACAAATCTTAAATGTACAAAAGAGAAAATATGTGTAGAGAGAGTGACAGCGCTTACCCCAGGGTAATGCTTTAGAATGGGAGAGTAATGATCTAGAGCTATATATATTTTCTCAAGCAGATCCATTAGTGTTTCAACCTCATCTCCAAGAAGATCAACCTGCGATTCAACCACCATATAAACATCATTCTTTAATCCAACAACAGACTCTCTTCTCCTACTTTAAGGATATGGAGGTTCCAAGCTACATATTGTAGAGGTTAATTATTGATATGGACGCAATCAAGACTCACCTCAGCCTCGGCCTTTTGGAGGTCACATGACTTCTTCTCGAACCGTTGCTTGTACATCGATGCTTTCCCCTTGAGTTCATTGATTTGATGTGACAGATCACTCACTTGACTGTGCATGTTTTTCAACCTAAGAGCCAAAAAAGTTCTCACAAAAATTACAATCTTCATGTTATTGAATCATAAGGGATAAAGTACTTGCATATCCATGTCTGAAAGCGAATCAATGAGAGATAAGTGTACCTGGAATTTGTATTTTGCGTCTTCTCTGCTACCAAGCCCTCTAGAATGTTGAAACCTTGCATGAATTTTGAAGAAAGTAAGTCCAGAGACAGAAGCTGCTTTCTAAGCGACTCTTTCTCTGCTTTTGTCGCTAAAAGCTTCTCCTCAGTTTTCCTTTTCCCATCTTTGGTTTCCTCCCAGTTCTCTCTTAATAAATCTAGCTCTTCTCTCAGTTCGGATATCTTCCTCTCATAGCCTTTTAGTTTCTCTAGCTCCCGTACCGACATAACTCTTAGAGCTTCTGTTTTCTCCTGAATCTTCTTTTGTTGCTGTTCTGTCTGAGATTGCAGATCGTTAATCTGTTGAGAGACAACCTCAAGTTTCTTTCTCTCTGCAGCCAGGTTACTCTCAGCTGTCTGGACTAAATCCTCCTTGTCCTTGACAAGACGCTCCAGCCAATGAATCCTCTCATCAAGTCTTTCCTTGTCAACCATCTCTAATTTCAGAGCTTCTTCTTTTTCTGATACATGCAAGTTCAACTCTACAATTTTCTTATCAGCTTCCTTCAAGGCTTCTTTGTATATAACCACACTACACTCTTCCATTATGAAAGACTCGAGACAAGAGTCTACAAAATGATCCTTGCTTTCATAGTCAGCTTTACTCTCAAGATCTTTCAATATCAACTCATAAGCTTCTCTCATCATCCTATGTTCCAAATCCATTTCCTGTTTTTGACACTTAATCTGGCCCAGAAACTCAGTCATGAAACACCTATAAACATCTTCAGCAATAGAAGCTTTAACATGAGAATCATCAGCATCTAACTCGAGCTTCCAAATCAACTTCTGATGATCTGCCTCAGCCTGAGAAAGCTGTGACATCTTCTCAACAGCGTCTGAAAGTGAATCTCTCAGTTGACGATTTTCCAGCAGAAGAGAATCCAAACGGCTCTTAAACTCAGCATTGTTCTTTCCTTCAGACACCAACTTCTCATCTTCCACCAAAATCTTGTCCAATTTCGAGATGACAGATGGGATCTTCTTTTTCAGTGCCTCTAGCTCCTTGCCTTTCCCAACAAAAGAAAAGGAACCCCTTTCCTTCAAGTTCAAGTACTTTCGCTTAAAGGTAAAGCATTGCTCCGTCATCTCTTGTATTTCATAATCATGGTGTCTTTTCATCTGATTCATCTCCGTGTTAAAGTGATTGATCAACTCAATTGGTGTTAAGTGCTTTAAAGTCTCGAAGTTCTCCGGCACTGAGCCAACAAAACTCTCTTCATGCTTAACATTTGTGTCCAAAGTTGAACTAAGGCTTGCTGACATCTTGCGGTGCAACTGCTCAACTCTTTTCCTGTCCCCGACCTCCCCTGCCTCTATGTCTCCATTTTCATGATCAGAAAGCGTTTTACGAATCACCTCTAACTCCTGGCGCAGACCAGTAATCTCTTTGATATTCCCAAGTAACGAACTCTTGTTACCACCAAACTCAGCTTCTTTCTCCAACAACCTCTGTTGATACTCATCCTTGAGACTCCGAACAAAGGTGGTCATCACTGCAGACTCGATTCCTTTTTGAAACTCATGCTCCTGCTGCCAGGAGGAGGGGAACTCCGTTTCATTCTTTCGCTTTAACACAGTCTCTAAAATGCTCTTCAAGGAATCAAGCATTTTATCTACAGTTTTGGACTCTATCTCATGCTGACCTGCTGTATCATCCACAGTGGCGCCTGCTCTATTGACGTGAACATACTTTCTCAAATTAGTCAGCTCTTTAACGAGCATCACCAACTGTTTTCTCGCTACATTTTTAAGACTGTTCAAAGAACCATCCGGAGGGTCCAAACACGCCTTATCATTCATCAAACGGAACTCGGAGGAAGGTTCATTCTCTTCACAGCCCACATGGTACAGAGACAACGTCTCCCTAACTCTTGACAACTCAAGCTCTTTCTCAGCAATCTTCTCAGCAGCTTCTGACTCAATAGCAGTAACCATTCCCCTTAAAATCGAGTCGCTCACAACTCGTGAGATAATCAACCTCTCATTGACATCATCCCAGTAAGAATCTAAATCCTCAAGAAAATCAACATTCAGATTCTCATTCTCTTTCAGAACACCATTAACCTCGACTGATACTCCCTCGTCATGAAACTCAACACCACCATCCTCAACCATCACAAACTCTCCCTCCTCCATAAGGATATAAAGTTATTACAAACACTCTTCTTCCCAAATATATAGCCCTAAGCAAAGGAAGAAGCAACAGTTATGGTTCCCATATAAAAAGAAACAAAGCTTTTACAAAACAAAACCCCTAAAGCTTCCAACTTTCTTAATCGAGACATCAGTTCTTACTAATTGCATAAAAACCCTAAGTAAAAAACGTAACCTTTCTACTTGCTAAAGCGAACCCATCAGCTGAATTGAGAATACAAATCCAAGAAGGAACAAAAACATCACTAAGCAGCTTACCTAGCTGAGAGTTTTCTCCCGATAAAAGTGAAGGAAACTCAAACGAGAGAGAGAGCTTCTCGAATTGAAGAGTCTTCTTTAGCAGTTTAGGGTTTCCGAAGAAAACGCAGAGAGAAAGTGAAAGAGGGGCTACAAGCTGCTGAGCTAGCGGAGTGGGAGAGTCGAGAAGGATGAGCACTTTACCAGCTCCTTTGTTTGAATTTACGAAAACACCCCTCTGATGCTTGTCTTATGTCTGTTGCATTGTTCATATACTATACAACAAGCTGTATGCATCTGTATATATATATATGAAAATTGTTTTCTAAACAACATATAGATAAATCGTTGAGATTATCTCCAACCACTTCTATATTTTTCGAAAACAATCTCTATTATATTATTTAAAAAAATCAATTTTTTACTTGTCGTGCTCACATTAAATTTAATGATGCTTGATTATATTGACACCTTTAATAAATTAAAAATATTATTTTTATTATTACTTATAATAATTCTTATGTATTCTTTGTCTTAACAAAATTATGATTAACTTTTTAATTTATTTATTTTTTACTAAAACACAGAAATAATAAAAAGAAAGATTTAAAAAATAGAAAGATAGATTTTTATATAATTTTTTTAGTTTTATTATTATTTATGTTTCTAAAAAAAATATTTATTAATTTTAAATATCTTATTTTTCATAAATGATTATATCTTATGATTATTTTAAAATCAAATAAATATTTAAAAAGTGAGGCATAAATTATAGTTCTTGTTATCAATATATTTTCAGTTAAATGATTAGAATTTTTATAACAAAAAATTTCAACAATTTCAAATTTTTAATTCTTATTGAAAACAGTATATATCAAACTATACATGATTTTAATATATATATATCATATATATCATCCTAAGATAAACGTAAACAAAATCTAATTAACAAGATGTTCTTATTTTAGTCTAATAGTAACCAAAAAATTATGATCATTTCAAGAAAATTGATATAATCCAAACCAACATTTATAATATAAACAATCAAATCAACCAATAATTATGATTTAGTGAGTATGAATTATCAAAATATTACAAATTATGTTTAATAATATAACTCTAATATGATATTTTTGTTTCCTATCTTTTTTCTAAAACAATATATACCAATTTATACAAATATAAGAAGTTGCACTGAACTACACTAAATTTTTAAGAAAATAACAATCCAATTTTAACATGATAAAAATTTGTTGTTTAATTTGAAATAATATATGTAATTCAACATATAGAAAAATAAATATTTGAAATAATAAAAAAATAGTATATGTGTAGTTGCATATCTTATTAAGATGGACATATAATGATACATAATATGTTGTATTATACATATAAATTATAAAATAACTTAAAAATGGAAAAAAATATTTTTATTGATTGTTATAATTCAACTATTACATAAATGTTTGTTCTCATGCATGAGTACGGGAAAATCAACTAGTATTTTTTTAAAAAAAAAGGAAATATTTTTTTGTATAAGAATGCATTAGACAATTTATCTTTATTTTGGAAAAAAAATCTAGAAATATAAAATAAGTTAACAATACTCTTATGAAAATAAATTTTTACATAAAAATCTTATGAAAAGAAAATTTTCACAAATTGTTATTTTTTTCAATGGACAAATTTTGTTTTGGCATGCAAAATGTGGCATAAAATCAGAGCTGTGCATACCTTATAGAAAATTAAACATTTGCCTGAGGTATCATTTGCTTGAAAATCATTAAATTTCTATTTTAATAATAATTGATTCTAATAATTTGTAATTTCACCATAATAATTTGTCACATTTAATATCTATGCTTTAATCCTTTTAAAGTGTGCGTTTTTTTTAAAATAAATTTGATATAAGTGAAATAAATAATATAACTACGATAGAATAAACCTTACACTAAACAAGTTTCTCTAATTTTTATTGACATTTTTACAACCTCTAAATCGTCAAATTATCATCAATTTTACCATATTAATTATACTCTCTATCATGCTTATTATTTATTGTTTCTTAATATAATATTATTTTGATATTTGTTTCAAAATTTTGTTGTGCTTTGTGTAGAATATTTAATTAATTTTAGTAGGTTAAACTTATCTTTGTTTTGAATATATTATAGAAAAATGGAGTTACTTGACTATTTTATCTACTGAAAGTCGGTAATAAATTTTAATTTTGAAAACTTGCACTAATTTTGTAATACTAAGTAAAATTGTATTAAATTTTATATTTTTTCTCAACTTAGTTATTTAATTTTATTTTATATAATACTATTGTTAACTAAATGAATTATATCAACTTAGTTCTTTAATTGTTTATATTTTTCATCAATGGCATCAGAATAGTTAACATAGTTTACATAAAATAATTAGCATACTGTTCAAATGAGTTAGAGTCAACTCAATCCAACGTGGATTGTATGTTTTGAGTTGTAATCAATTTATCTAATTTTGTTAATATAGTTTGTTTAGTTTACTATTATGTTTTGTTGATTCAATATAGTACTTAATATATTGTGTTAAATAAGTTTATTGGTTGACTCATATATAGTTAGATAAAGGATTATTATCATGCATGTGTTATTATAAAAACAATTTACAGAATTTTGGTTAACCAGTGAGTAAACTTCTTAATCACTAATGGTTATTCAACCTAACTTATAATCATTGTGGTACAACATTCCACCTAATCAAATAATTAAGGTTAAAGTTGGGCAATTGAGTGGTTGATAATCTCTCCATTTTAGTTATAATTTGCTTGGTCGACTAATTTTTGCATCTTAACTTTAAGTTTAAATTTTGAACCATAATTTTTGCTTGTTCGACTTAGCAACAATAATATTTTCTGTTTCACTATAGTTCCATTTTATTATTCAATTTGATCTTTTGTAGTTGATATATAATAACTTTTAAACTGAAAAATATGATGTTAACAATAGAAAAACTATTGTTTAACAAATCGATACACGGTAACTAAACACCTAATAGAAATCTAGTGATTAGAAGGATAATCTGAAACAACACAATTAGAGTTTGTGCTTTAACAAACTATATATTTATTTATTATAGGGTTTATAGTGATTTAAACCTCCAACTAGTTTGTGCGTTTCGAGTTAACGGGTTACCGTTTAGAAAAGACGACTTTGTTAACAGAGGATTAACGACACTAACAGTTTAATAGTTGAGGGTTTTAAATATATAAAAATTTAGTTGGAGGTTTTTCATCCGATTTAAAAATAGCTGAGGGTTTAAATCACGAATAACCCTTTATTATATATGCTATATCTTATATTACATAATTTTAACTTTTGTGTTCATGTATAAAATTAATTTGATAAACTGAAAAATATATACTAGCAAAAAATTTAAAATTTGTGAGCTTACATTTATAAATAATATTATTAAATAAAATCACTATTTGTTATTAGATAATTTGATTATATAATTAAATTACTCAAAATTTTCTCTGATATTATTTGATTAATGGCTTTAAATTTGTTATAATTGTGATTAATTTGGTGTTTAAGCACGTGTTTAGATACCATTTAAATAGATTTTTAGATCAAACATGTGGAAACCTCCTTATTAAAGCGGTTTAACTAAGAGTTTATTAATATTTTTATACCAGTCTAAATTATGTCCAACCATAATGCCACATCTGATTTAATTAATCTAAAATTATAACAAAACCTAAGCCATCTAAATTCTGTCCAACCATAATACCCTATTTAATCTAAAATTATAACAAAACTTAAGCTAATCTTCCTTTTTCAATACTGAATGCTTCGAGGACTCACAAACTAAAGTTGAGAAATAGGTAGAGCGGGATCAAATGAAACTAGTAGAGCTGAATAAAATGAGAATATATTTGGATCTATTAGGATATGCCCGTCCTTACCTACAATCTGTCTCTTCTGTTCGCCACTTGTCCTAATAATATTGCCTCTCTATCACACATTATGTGGACATCCATTCCGATAGTGTCGTTTCTCACTCCTCCATGGTTGTTCGAGTTGACGGATCAGTGTTAGTGGGAAAAGCGACATGATGTTGATGAATATAGTATATAAGGACGCTCTGAAGTGTAGAAGTTAATCTGAGAAACTACACACCGTGTCTTAGGCCTTTGTTCATCACTTTCTCTGTCCCACAAAACCAGATAAGAGACCCATAATCGATTTTGTGAAGGTAAAATCATCACTTTTATTAGTTTAGATTGTTGGGTTGTGACTGAATATGAATTAGTGGGTTTGGTAACTGAATTATGATTCTCAAACTCTCCAGCTTCCTAGAGAATCGTGTAAAGACTTCTTGTGTTGTAGTTGTTGTTGGAACTTTCAGACTTGTAAGTAGGATAAGGACAGTCTCATGAATGCTGACTTCGTCAGTGCATGAGCTCTGGTTTTGTTTCTTTCTTCACCCATTCCTACTTTTTATGCTATGTTCTTGTGTCTATGCTGATTCTTGGTGGTATGTTGACTAGTCAGATAACAATAAAAAGTCATAAGAAGCAAGAACGTACAGATTCCCAGACCCCACCACCGGTTCCTTCAGGACCAAGTTCTGAGTCTATAGATACAAGCTCTGTCTACTCAGAGCCGATGGTAATTTCTCTCTCGACCTAAGCTACATCTCAAAGTTTTTGTGCAGGACTAAATGTGGAGAGTGATCTTGGTTTCTATTATCTGATGTTTGGATTTAGTTTCGTGTGATCTTGCTTTCTCTTATGTGATGTTTGGGTTTAGTTTAGTTTTGTTGGGTGATCTTGTTTTCTTTTATTAAACGTTTGGTTTAGTTTCATATGAATTCTCCTACCTTTTAGTCAAGTGTTCATCACATCTCTATTCATCAATGATACAAGCTATTGTTTTGATTCTAGACTTTTGTTTGAGCTAATTCAAGCAGAAAGTTATTGACTTATTGTCATGTTACTCACATTTCTTCATATTTAGAGTTAGTGGGATTGTATACCTTAATTTCTTTCACTACAACCTTGAGAAGCAGGTGGAATGGTATAGAATTCAAGTAAGCTCTTCAACCTTTTCTAGTAGAGAATATGAGATGCTAAGGTGTTTGTTTTGAAGGCACATGTGCTCTACCCTTATCCAGATCCTTACTACAGAAGCGTCTTCGCACAGCAAGCTTATCTTCCACATCCCTATCCTATCCTGGGGGTATGTACTATTACTAAGTCTCGATGTCTTGCATTCTGATTATAGAAAAAGCTTTTGTTCTACTTTTCTAAGGGCTTTTCGATTCAGGTCCAGTTGCAATTAATGGGAATGCAGCAACAAGTGGTTCCATTGCAGTGTCATGCAATAGAGGAACCTGTTTTTGTTAAGGCAAAGCAATACTAGGGTATACTCAGGCGTAGGCAATCCAGGGAAAATTTTGAGGCAAGGGATAGAGCCATCAAGTCAAAGAAGGTGATGTCCCGGCCAGGCAAAAACCTATAATTTATTTGGTTGGCTCCTTCCTGATATGCATTTATTTGACTTGTTTGCAGCCATATTTGCATGAATCTAGGCATTTGCATGCAATAAGACGGCCAAGAGTATGTGGAGGCCGGTTTCTAAATGTCAAAAAGAAGAATTGAGACCGCAAGGAGGAGGAGGAGGAGGAGGCTACCTCTGATGAGAACACTTCAGAAGCAAGTTCCAGTCTCAGGTTTGAGGAAATTAGCCATGGTAAATTTTGAGTAAGGCTCATGCACTACCATCCACAAGTCTAGTTTCTATACCCTTTTGGGGTGGATGTGTATCAAGGTCTCTTAGAAACAAAGAAATTAATAAGAACAACTTTTCTTATTAGCTTTAGAAACTACTCAAAACTAAAGCTCTCAATGCTTCTCTTAGATCTTTTGGAACATCTCTCCAATAGATCTATATTTATAGTGAAGGACAATTCCCTTTAACATGTGGGATAAGGAAAACACAAACTTATCTAAATAGAAAACTTCTTTTTCCTATTTTCTAGATTTCTTTTTGTGTTTATCTTAACATATTGAACACTTATCAATATGTTAATTTTCCACAAGCTTGGAATTATCCAACAATCACCCCCTTAATTCCAACTTGAATTAGGGAGATCAATTTCTTGAACTCCAATTAAGCTCCTCATTTGCTTGAACTTAATCCTTGCTAATGGCTTGGTTAGGATGTCCGCCTTCTGCTCAACACCCGGTACATGCTCCACCTCGATTTGCCCATTCTCCACACACTCTCGTATGAAATGATATCTAGAAAGTATGTGCTTACTTCTTCCATGGAATACTGGATTCTTGGTTAGAGCAATGGCTGATTTGTTGTCGATTCTAAGTCTGACTCTCTCGCCTTCTTCACTTAGTATCTCACTCAACAATTCTTTGATCCATATAGCTTGCTTCGCTGCTTCTGTTGCTGCCATGAACTCTGCCTCGCATGATGACAATGCAACCGTTTGCTGTTCTGCGACGTCCAAGTAACTAGTGATGAACCGTAATAGAATGCATGCCCTGACGTGCTCCTCCCGTCATCGACATCAATGTTGTGACTGCTGTCACTATAACCGATGACACTCCTTGACCCATCTCTCTTGAAGAACAGACCGTAGTTTTTTGTTCCTTTCACATACCTCAGAATGTGTTTGATGGCTTGTCCATGAGAGTCTCTCGGATTGTGCATGTATCTGCTTAGTACGCCCACTGCGTAACACAAGTCAGGTCGTGTGTGAAGCAGATACCTCAAACATCCTATGATTCTTCTGAACTCCGTAGCATTTATCTCTGGTTCATCTTCAGCTTTTGAAATCTTCAAAGTCGACTCCATTGGTATGTGAGTCGTGTTACACCCCTCCATCTTTGTGTCACACATGATTCCTTGAGCATACCTTTCTTGTTTTATCCTGATTCCGTCTGCTCCTTGAATCACTTCTATGCCAAGGTAATACGTTAGCTTTCCTAGATCTGACATCTCGAACTTCTTTGACATCTCCTCCTTGAATTGCTTAATCACCTTAAGCGAAGTTCCCGTCACAAATAGATCATCAACGTAAATGGCTATCAGCAAGAAGTCATCTCCTTCATTCTTGCGGTACACTGATGGTTCCTTGGTGCACTTCTTAAATCTCATCTCCTTCAGAACCTGATCGAGTTTTACATTCCATGCTCTAGGGGCTTGGCGTAACCCATATAAAGCCTTGTGTAACACATACACTCGATCTTCTTCTCCTTTCTTCTCAAAACCTTCGGGTTGTGTCACATACACTGTCTCTTTTAGATCTCCATTCAAGAATGCGGTCTTCACGTCCAGATGATGTATCTCCCATCCGTTTGTTGCTGCAAGGGCTATTAAGAGCCGTATAGTTTCGAGACGTGCCACTGGTGCAAACACTTCATCGAAATCTATTCCTTGTCTTTGTACATAGCCTTTTGCCACAAGTCTCGCTTTGTACTTGTTCACCGTACCATCCGCCTTTCTCTTTATCTTGAAGATCCACTTTAACCCTATAGGTTTTACTCCAGCCGGTCTATCCACAAGCTCCCATGTCTTGTTTCTTGTGATAGACTCCAATTCGGCCACCATTGCCTCAACCCATTCTCGCACGTGTTCTGCTTCAAGATAGTTCTCCGGCTCCCCATCCACTGTGAGCAACAGCATTGCACCTTCTTGATCTGCAAGTAACACATAGTCATCGAGATATCTTGGTTTTGATATGGCTCGGCCGTGTCTAGTCACCAACGGTTGACCCCCACCGTCTTGGTTTTCATTGTGATCAGTATCTGCTTCTTCTTCCTCCTCATCTTGGTTTATAGCCTCCTGTTCATGATCCTCACCTTGATCATTGCCTTCTTCTATATCACCCTCATGTGGAAGCTTAAGCATACTTGGTTCACAATCAGCTTGGTTTGTTGTAGACGACCAATCCCAAGCTTTCTTCTCATCGAATATCACATCTCTACTCACCATCACCTTCCCTGCGACAGGATCATAGAGTCTATATGCTTTGGAACCCGGCTCAGTTCCAAGATTGATCACACACTTTGATCTCTCATCCAACTTCTTCTGTTGTGTAACACTAACCTTCGCATGTGCTACACAGCCGAATATCCTCAAGTGCTCGATATTTGGCTTCTTCGATGTGAGACACTCATATGGTGTTTGATCCTTCAAGGCCTTTGTAGGAACTCTATTGATGAGGTAGGTTGAATGTCGTACAGCTTCCCCCCATAAGTAGTTCGGCAGCTTCATTGCCTTCAACAAACTTCTCGTCATCCCCATTAAGGTTCGGTTTCTCCTCTCCACTACACCGTTTTGCTGAGGCGTGTAAGGCGCGGTCAGGTGCCTTTTAACTCCATTCTTCTCGCAAAATAGGTTAAACTCAGCTGAGGTAAACTCTCCTCCTCTATCGGTGCGAAAGGTCTTAATGGTTGAACCGGTTTGCTTCTCTATACTTTCCTTAAACCTTTTGAACCGATCGAATGCCTCACTCTTCTCCTTCATAAGTATAGTCCACATATACCTAGAGAAATCATCAATCAGGACAAAGACGTACTTGTTATTTGCTGGCGTTGGTGGTGTGATTGGTCCACACAAATCTCCATGCAATAACTCTAATGGCTTTGTCGCACGAAACATGGCTTTGGTCGGGAATGAATGTCTAATTTGCTTCCCTGCTAGACATGCGTCACACACACTTTCTTCGTGTGTTACACACGGCATTCCATCGACCATCTCCTTCTTCACCATGTTGTTCATCACGCCATAGCTTATATGTCCTAGTCGAGCATGCCACCTCCACGTAGCATCCTCATCCCTGACATGTAAACACTGCGGATAACTAATCTCCATCGGGGTCTTGTAGAGACGATTTGGAGATCTTGTTACACGTACAAGCAACCTGCCACACGAATCTGTGAGTGTTAAATAGACATCTTTCATGTTAACCTCACATCCGTTTTCTGTTGCTTGACCAAGACTCAATATGTTGTGCTTTAGGTCGGGTATATAGTATATGTCTTTGAGTGCCTTCCTCTCACCAGTCTTGCACACAAAGGTAACAACCCCTTTTCCTTCGATATCAACACACGATCCATCACCAAACTTCACCTTCCCTTTGGTGTTGAGATTCAAACTCGAAAAGAACTCCTTATTTCCCGTCATGTGATTGCTCGCACCATTATCCAAATACCAAACACTTGCACTGGCTTTGTTGATATCAAGATTCTTCGGAATCACCTTATCTTCATTCAAGAAAACCACCTCGTGTACATAGAGTGCATCGGCCTCTTGTGTCTCGTTTAGGTTAGTCTCTTGATTCTTCACTGACTTCTCGGGACAGACAGTTGCATAGTGACCCGGCTTGTCACATCTCCAACATATCACCTTTGATCGATCCTTCTTTGAGTTTTTGACGTCCGTGTGTGACACATGATTTTGGTTGTGTGACACACCTCGACCTCTGCCTCTTCCATTACGTCCTCTACTTCTACCACGAAAATCTCCATAACCCCTCTGATTATGGTGATTATTATCTGAAAACATGAGCTTCCCTTGGTCTTCTTTCTGAGTTTCTTCCCCTACACGCTCCTCGTACGCCTTTAACCTTCCAACTATATCCTCAAAACCCGTCGAGTTGAGGTCTAGGACTTGTTCTAAGGACGCTACAATCTGGATGTACTTGTGCCTTGGAAGACCCTTCAAGAACTTTTTAACCATCTTGGACTCTTCTATGCTTTCTCCCAACGAGGCTGCCTTGGATGCTAGACCTGATATCTTCCCCGCAAAATCATCTACGGTATCGCTATCATCCATCTTCAACCTGTCGAACTCCGTCATCAACGTCTGAAGTCTTGCCTCCCTTACACGATCAGCTCCAAGGTGTCGTGACTTGATGGCATTCCAGATTTCTTTTGATTCGGTTTGTTCTCCCACCTGGAGAATCAATGACTCGGGAACTGATTGAAACAAAAGAGCAATCGCGACATCGTTCTTCTTTTGATCATCAGAACCTGGTTCAATCGTGTCCCACACATCGTGAACCCTGAGTAACACCCTCATCTTCATCGACCAAACCGTGTAGTTTGTCGAGTTCAACATAGGACATTGGATAGATGCGGATCCAAAGTCTTTCGTGCGTGGAGCCCTAGTCACGTCGGCCATCTTGCGTCGTGAACCCTTGCTTCACAGCCACCAGGATCGAAGCTTCAACTTAAGCTTTGATCGAAGCTTTAACTTAAGCTCTGATACCAATTCAAGGTCTCTTAGAAACAAAGAAATTAATAAGAACAACTTTTCTTATTAGCTTTAGAAACTACTCAAAACTAAAGCTCTCAATGCTTCTCTTAGATCTTTTGGAACATCTCTCCAATAGATCTATATTTATAGTGAAGGACAATTCCCTTTAACATGTGGGATAAGGAAAACACAAACTTATCTAAATAGAAAACTTCTTTTTCCTATTTTCTAGATTTCCTTTTGTGTTTATCTTAACATATTGAACACTTATCAATATGTTAATTTTCCACAAGCTTGGAATTATCCAACAGTGTATAGGTTATTTGCTTATAGCTGTTAGGGTGGTGGCTTTGTTTTAGTGATTAGAATAGAACCGAGCAGAGAAATGAAAAGTGTTATTGAAAGTATTGTTGTATGAAAGTGATCTTCGTTGCCAATGAATTGGTCTCCAATAAACCAAAGGAACCACAATGCATTTGACCATCCTCATGAGATACAAAATTTAGGTTACCATCTTGTTACATGACGTCTTATATAAATTAGCAACTGCACCAATTATTCGGAATACATGTGTTAACAAATTAATTTTATTTTAGGGCAAATCTCTCTAATAACCCTTTTTGAAATTTTTATCATAAAAATAACAAACAAAAATGACTAAATTCATATTTTTTTATTTTTAAAAAATTAATATTTTTTTTTATTTTTTTCAATTTTAAACTTCACCTCCAAAACCACACCCCATAACTCTAAACTCTAATTCTAGATTAGTTAACCCAAAAGGTATAAATGTATATTTACGTCCTTTAATAAAAATTATATTGATCATTTTTTTTCTTAAAAATTATTTTTGTTTATCTTAGGGTATTTCTCTTTATTTTATATAAGTTTTATTTTTTCATCACTTATTTTAATTTTTGGGGTTACTTACTATTTTTTTGAATCATAAAACAAGATATACAAGGAAAAAAGAATTAGACAAATTTATGAATTTACATTAATATAGGTAATTTAACAAATTTCATTTAATTTAATTGATTTAGACCAATATTTACGGTTTAAACTGATATGAATCCTATAAATTACAATTTAAGAAAATTTTATTTTGGCTGTGATGTCTTAACGGAATTTTAGAAGGTCAATACAAATACGGGGTCCTTTGCCTCAAGGGTATAAACAAAACAAAGTCTTTTTTTTTTTAATTGGGTTATGTAAGTTATCTGGTCAATCATCTCTATAGGAGTTTGATATTCTTTGCACTTTGGGGTTCCTTCTCTTTCGTTGAGTAGTCACTCTTGAGAACTTAGTACATTGTAGTTTGTATAGATTATCTTATGCACATCAGCTGTATGACGAAATTCCTGAATGAAATATAGGACTTGGTTCCGTTTCTAAGGATATAAAGTTTATTCCTTTTCTATTCACAATTGGTGGAGTCTGCTTAATCACGTGTTCTTGTGTAATTCTTTAGCCACATGAGTAGGTGAATCCTTCCAAATTGGGTAATGGAAAAGGGAAAGCCTTTCGTTGCGTCATTACACGAAGTAGAGAACAAGCTTGAACTGTCACTACGTCAAGCCTTTGTGAGTCTCGAGCCGAAGTTGCAGCCACCCTTCTCCCTGGATATCCCAGACCCACAAGAGTTTCTTGAGCTCAACAGAGCTATCCTTTATGCTGTGTTATGCCGTTCTGGTTACTCTAAAACCCATATCAAGCATTTACATGCTATAGTCACTGATGGGTATGCATTTTTCACTAGTTTGCTTGTTGGAATCGTTGTTGAACTGTACGGTAAACTTGTTGACTCAGCTAAGGTTCAGCTCCTTTGGTTAACAAAGGAGATGATTGATGTTTCGAGTGTGGGACTCGAGGATTTGCTTGTGTCATTGCTACGGAGAATTGGAAGTGGGGATTATGGAGACCAGAATGTTTGGCTTTGCTATGAACTGGTGAGCTTGTTTCTTGACAAGTGGGATTGCTTGCTTGAAGATGTGCCCTTGGTCTTGACTAGTGCTCTGTATAGTTTCCTTCGTTTATTGGCGGATCATTGTAGGGTCTCAGGCATACCGAAGCTGGAAAACGTGAAGAGACTAGAGATCAAGTTCTGTGTCAAAATGTTTAGAGACCAGCTGCATATGAGTTTGAAGATTGGAAGGGATCTTGTCCGGTTATTACAGGACCTGGTTCACATCTCCGAGTTTAAAGAGATATGGAATGATTTGGTGTACTCTGACGTTTCAAAACTTTACCAACTGAAGACTTCAAGTAGATACTTCCTTCTCCGGATCAGTCCTGAGATGGAAACCCACTTAAGGTTTTTGCTTGGGAATGTGAAACTGGGAAGCCATAAGCGGCATCAGATATGGTTCTTGAAGAAGTTTCTCTTGGGTCCTGAAAAAGAAACACTTTTGATCGACATTGTCCGGTTCATATGCTGTGTTATTCACCCAACTAACGAGATCATCCGGTCAGAGATCATGCCAAGATGGGCTGTTATAGGTTGGTTTCTTGAACTGTGCAAGCAAAATCATCACGTGGAACGAAGGGTTATGTTCGCTCTGTTTTACGACTGGCTCTTCTTTGACGAAAGAGACAACATTATGAATGTTGAACCTGCTGCTCTCTTGATGTTATGGTCAATCCCTCAGTATCCACACATCACTCACTCTTTGCTTGAGTTTTTGCTTCATCTTGTAGACACTTATGACATAACCCGCCGAGATATGATCATGAGAGGTGTGGAATCAGCATTCAGAGAAATTGAGCGGAAAGGAGTGGTTCAATCGGTGGATATGTTCCTATTAAATCCTGAGATTGCACCCGACCTAAAGAAGAAGCTAGCAAGCTTGTTGTCATGTCATCAGGACATCTAGTGAGTACTTTAGAGCTTTATGTCATTGTCTTCTGGAGATAATAAAATTCCACAGACCAAAAAACAAGAGATAATATGAAGTTATTCATAATGTTCTTTAATTTTCAACAGCTCTTGTTTGGTACTTGTTATGTCACTACATGAGTTTATAAAACCATATTGGTTATTCTGTGTGACAAAACACTGTCAAAAGAACGATAATTATAACTCTTCAGGGTTCTTCACCAATCGATACCGAGTTGCTTGGAATGGAATAGATTATCAAGATAGGCGATCACTGGTGCTGATGCATTGACATAGCTTTGCATCTCAATCTTAGCCTCCGCTTCTGTAAAGATTCATAAACAAACGATAGTTGGCAAAACAAAGATTTATTGAACATATGTAAATGATAGATATAAACAAAATGAAATCTCAAACCAAGCTAGCATAGAGAAAGCTAACACATTAACACTCCACACTGAACCATAATGCGTCTACTGCATTAGCCAACATCAATCTCAAATAGAGTTCTATTACTATTTCTGTACGATTTTGTCTCATCCTTCCAAATAACTTGATCTTAAAATTGGATTTGACACAAAGTATAGAACAGCATAACGAGAATATGAATGGAGTTGATGCACTCACCTTCCTCATTGAGCATGGTAAGTAGCTGAGATCTAGTGGGAAGAGCGTACATCCCAAGAGCAACAGCTTTACGTATAGCCCATCCATGGTGAGGAGCAAACACTTGATCATAAGACTTGGATGCTGGATCCTTTAAAGAATTATTACCTCTGCAAAATAATATACAAACACATTTGAATATTTCTCTATGGTGACCAAATAAAAAAAAAGTAAAACAACAACAAGCACCAGTTTCCATTCAATTCAATAACTGTACTGAATCATCAGCCTATACCTGATACACAAAAGGTCAAAATGACCTAACTTTAACTATATAGCATTTGATTCAACCTTTTTCACAGACCTAACCTAAGAGAATGAAGAAGATAAAACACTTACTCGGAAGCTATAATCTCAACAAAGAGAGCCCTGACCATGTCAAGACCACGCTTCACCCTCAAAAGGTTTCTAGTATGACTACCAGCTTTCCTTACACAGTTTGCCTCAATATCTTTCTCCACCATTACAACTAACGTCGACACTGAACTCGACGCCTTCGCAAGATCATCAACCTGCAGACATTTTCAAGAAGCTAAAACACTACATTTTCAAAACCTTTCATCCTTCAGATAAACACACACGACAACATACACACATGACATACATTACTTTTTCTTTTGAATACCAGGGGTTTAGGGCCGAAGCCCCATAATCTCCAGACCCGAAACCAAATAATGTAATATTAATTTCATCCTAATGGTCACACTAACTGAGACCGCTGACACAATGGCCAAGGATCCTTTCTAGTTAAGCTAATGATCTCCGGTGACATACATTTGCTTCAGGCCTTAGAGAAACTGAATCTTGCTATTAACATTTCTAAACTATATAGTATTATGAAATATTTGTAATCTCCTCTTTTCTAAGTTCTTCAGAATCAAATACACTAACTCTTAAGTCTAGATTAATTTTTTTCTCAACATTACCTTGGCAACGTAGTCCATCTCGGCGAACTTGAAGGCGATCCCGAGGCAACCAAAGAGAGGCGAGACGAGAGAGCAAGCGTGAGAGAACTGCGCCACGGGGACTTCCGGACTCGGCGAACTCACGGTGGCTGCTAATTCTTTAAAAGCGGTTGAGATTTTTCTCAACGGCCTCTCTGCGTTCGAATCCGCCATGGAAGATAGATCTCTCTCTCAGTTTCAGATTTGCCGCGGAATCTAGTTTGCTGCGTGACGACTCGAAACGAGATTTGTTTGTTCGCTGATCAGTTTTTTTTTTTTTTTTTTTTTTGTAGTCGTTTGGTATTCAGATCGATACGTATCCTTCTTCTGGATAGTAGTATCCCCACCCGAGTTTAGGATTCATAAATGTGTCATCGTTAATCAAACCAAACCGAATTGAACCGAGGTTTTTAACATATTAACCGAATTGAACCGATGTTTTTTTAACGAAACGAAAATGGCAAAGTCCATCAAATCTGAAATTGAACTTGAATCTCATTATATTCAAACGGTAGATAAATATTTTATACCGAAATACGAGACAAATTTGAAGTGAACCGACATTTTATGTAATACCGACCGAAATTAATTAACTGAGACTATACAGGCAATACGTTTAAATATACTTTTTTCTTGGCACAATACGTTTAAATATAGAGAAATTGTAAAAAATATCATTTTGTTGTACCACTTTTTTAAATACTTTAATCATTTTTATTCTTGTTTTTTAAAAGAAAAAAATACACTTATAACATTTGAGTTAATTAATCTAATACTTAGGATTTAAAGTTAAAGGATAGTGTAAAATGAGGTAGAGTTTAGAAATGTAAAATTTAAGATTCTAATTAATTTAAAAAAAATTATCTCTTAAAAAAATGATATTTTTGAAAATATCTCTTTAATAAAGCTAAAAATAAAAAATAGTATAACAAAAGTGGTAAATTTAAAATTTTGTATACTAGAAAGAAGTAAATATCAGCTATTAATAAATAAACTATTTTGTTTTTTTTGTCTGGTATATTTCTTTTCTACATCTATAACAAACCGAACTACGTTTCCAAAGTAAACCGAACCGCAATTAAAAAAAAACTGAAACGGGAACTAAAAGTTTCCATAACTACATTTAAAGACCAGGTGGTTGGTCGGACCTGTAACACTCTTGACTCGGTTGGTATAATCCGTGTATCTTTCAGATATATGAACAAACCTTTTAGAATTGTAGGTAGAGGATTATATACATATTTAATTGTTATCTTGATTATTCGACAGGTGGAATGCAATTATTTTGAACACTTGAAAAATATCTTAAGATAGTGACATTAATTCACTATTGGGTGGAGCTTATTTATAATTTTAATTGAATACTATTTAGGAGTAATAATTTCGTGATAATAATAACAAAAGAATACTTATATTTGACCTTTTGAGCCCAAACAACATCAGGTTTCGAAAAACGTCCACTTGCCATTTACTCCGCTTTTACGGTTTCCGCCAAATTTTAATTGTATAGTTTTCAAACTTTTCTCTCTCACCACTTGTTCTCTAATTTCTTTTAAAATTTAGTTTTCATTATGGCCCCTCTACTTTTGTTATTATCCACAATTGTCTCGCTTAGTTTGTAAATCTTTTCCACCGGGTAAATTCGGAACAAGAACTGAAACAAATATATATTAATTTACACAACCGAACCCTAATTTCATCCTGGGGCAAGAGGAAAAGCGGTCCCGTACGCTATATTTTAAATGAAGTCAAAATGTAGGGTACTTTGATGAAACCTTTACTAAATAAAGGGTGAATAACATAAAACAAAGCTAAATACGAGGTTGTCTGTATTGGATTCTTGTTAAAACATACTCACTCTCTTCTCCAACACTGTTACTGTTCTTCTCTCTCTCTCTCTCCAACTATTTTCTCTCTGGCACGCTTTCTCTCAAATTTAATCGCTTTCACCCTTTCTCTTTATTCCACTCTAAAAAGCTCCAACAAAAGAAAAAACAACTCTTAGTTATATCAGTAAGGAGCGTTACGTTCTATCTGCTTCGTCTCCAGATCTACATTTTTCCGTTTCCGCCACAAAATATTCTGTCTCATACGTTTACCACGGCCGGAATAGTCGCCGAAAATCGCGCCGGAGTTCAAACTTTCACCGGTGAAAAATGAGTTTCTGATTATACTGCTTGCTTCTTCCTTTATTGCCGTAAGTATTATTTTTTTTCCTCTTCTCTTCATTTTCTTGAACAAAGAAACTTTATTTTTTCAGGAATATTTAAATTTCGAAAAGCATGAACTGTCTCTGCTGTTTCTCACTTCAAAATTGTTGCGATTTAAAATAAATAAATAAAATATTGTTTTTTTCTTCTGATTGGTTGTTCACAAAGTGACCAAAGTCGTAGTAAGTAACCGACAATGGAGTTGAAAGAAGTCAGAACTTGGTTGTTTGTGTTCTTGAGTCAAGACAATCTGCTAAGAGGACTTAATGCAATAGATTGTATCATCCTGGGTTCGGTTTCAGTGTATGCAAACATTGCTTGTGGGCTCGGCTAAAAAAAATTAGAGATGTTAATTTGTGTAATGAATAAAACACAACTCTCCTTTGTTGTCATGTCTCCATAAAAAAAGGTCTCACATTTCAGCAGAAAATGATTGATAATCATGTGTCTCTTCTGATTTTGCAGGATTTATCTTTTATTTCTGCTATAAGTTTCAATTGATTTTACAATGGAGGAAGTAGCAGCTAAGGCTGAGGAAGAAGCTCTTGAAACCACCGTAGAGGCAATGGAAGAGGACAATGCAGCTACAGCTGATGGAAGCAGAAGTCCAGAGAGTGTTTCTGCGGCTTCTTTGGTTTCGAGCAGAGCTGCAACTACTAGAAAGAAAGCAGTCATCGGTTCTAATTTAATAAAGCCAACCGCGTCTTCTTCGTTACGAGTCTCAAGCTCTACGCCTGTCACAATCAGGAGAAATAGCACTGGAGGAGTGACGGAGAAGGCAACTGGTGCTACTAAGGTTCTGCCAAAACGTACGAGTACTACTGCCTCAGTTACTGATCCGGTAAGGCGGTCACTTCCAGAACTGAAGAGGAGCTCTCTTTCTGCTAAGACTGTATCTAAAGCAAGCCTTCCCGAGAGTAAAAAGTCTATCCCGGTATCACCAGGTAGTAGGAGCTCGACAAAGTCAACTGGGTCTGGTTTAAGTAAGCCAGAGTCTTCTGCTAGATCAGGCATGAGTGTCTCTGTGTCTTCAAAAAGAGCTCCATCTTCATCAGTTGACAGTAGTGGCAGCAAGACTAGTAGCGGAAGAGCGCATTCTACTCTCTCAAGTGGGAGGACAGGTTCTAAGGTTTCTTCTCCCTCCGCGGGATCATCACCTTCTGTTTCTAGTGGTATGAGATCAAAGTCGTTATCAACACCTCTTGACCGGAGTTCCAACATCTCTGGACGGAAGAAGACAGCTACCCCGGAAAGCCGCGATTCACGACTTATTATTCTTCCAAAGGTGGAGGTTAAAGCTGGTGATGATATGGTTAGGACTCACTTTCCTCTTTGCACTTACTATATTTCCATACAAGAGGTTCAATTCTTGATATTACTTTATGACATTTGTGTTGTTACTGATTGATGAATATCTGTAATTGCTTAAGAGACTGGATCTCAGAGGCCACAGGATTCGCAGTCTAACCTCCGGTGGGCTACACTTGTCGCCAAACTTAGAGGTAAAGTTATATGTTTATGTAGATATGCCATTCTTAGATTTGAATAAGAGTAGGGACGATTAGTTATTCCTATCCCACAAGGTAGAAACTCTGAGTTTTCTTAGATGGTTCCTGATATCTGTTTTAAAAGTCTCGTAAGGACGCATATCATCTTCTGGACACTAAATATGCTCAACTGTGTTGAAGTTTTCACTTCAGTTATTTAACGTAATTTAGTTTCCTCTACTTCTACTTCTTACCAGTTTGTCTATCTTAGAGACAACCTCCTGTCTGAGCTGGAAGGTATTGAGATACTGAATCGAGTCAAGGTCAGTAAATTCATTTTCTAAAGGTTCTTAGTTTTCAACAAGTATATATACACACACCAGATGTGATCGTATTTCTTTCATACATCACAGGTTCTAGATTTGAGTTTTAATGATTTCAAAGGGCCTGGATTTGAACCACTTGAGAATTGCAAAATGCTGCAGGTTTCTTTCTCTCCCATTATGTCCTTGGTTATTTATTCATGAGTGTTATCTGATGAGTATTTTAAATCTTGTATTACTTGCGCAGCAACTTTATCTTGCTGGAAATCAGATAACTTCACTCGCTAGTTTGCCTCAACTTCCGAACTTAGAGGTGAGCTAAAGAAATTGACAAAGTCCCTTATTCATATTATATGGCAATAGTTGCAAACTTTTGGACCACCCCTGACTTTTTCCGACTAATATCTTTCTTGTTCCTATGCTAGTTTCTCTCTGTTGCTCAAAACAAATTAAAATCACTTGCAATGGCAAGCCAGCCCCGGCTTCAGGTACATTTTCTGTTTCATAATTGAGGTTATTTACAGTAGATTGTTACAAGTCATCGTTTTTTAGACTTCTCATAGGGAATTTTCTCAGGTACTAGCAGCAAGTAAGAACAAGATAACGACTCTGAAGGACTTTCCATATCTACCAGTTCTTGAGGTTTCAATCTTTGTTTCCCTAAGTATTATAGTTTTAACTATTTCTTGTTTAACTGGTCAGTGGGAATTTTTCTCCTCTGAACCAATTTTATCACAATTCACTGCGAAACTTGCAAGGTTCTGAAATGGCCCAGTTTGAGTACTTATTATTGTTGTAATGGCGTTATGGATGAATACGAATAAGCAGTTTGTAAATTTAGTTTGTGTTTTCTCTACAGCATCTGCGGGTTGAGGAAAATCCATTACTGAAGATTTCTCATTTGGAAGCGGCTTCCATACTACTTGTAGGTCCTACTTTGAAGAAATTCAATGACAGAGGTACTCTTTTGTATAACTAAAAGCTGTAGACTACGTACGATTTATCGTTTCATGAGAAAGATAACTGGCAAGTCTTAAGTTTTCACTCATCATTTGGGCTTTATTTTTCTGGCGAGTGAAATCTAGAGAGTGTATGTGAGAAGAGGTATGAACTGTTAGAAAACTATAGATAAACACTCATCTAATGGGTTGTATTAATTGTTTTTCTTAACCTGGATGAAACTTCTGAAAGTAGGCTTTCTTAGAATTGTGGGAATAGTACCTGTTCCTTTTTTGTGTTAACAAGGTATATACTGGCTGTATCTGGACAGTAGTGACCGCATTGATTGTTTGATTCTATATAAAGTCTATCGAGGAATGGAATTTTACTGATGCAAGAGAGTAATCAGAAGCTTTTTCTTGGGATATAACATTGTATTTATACAGGCAACAGTAGTCCATGCTAACCTTGAACTTTTCTTTAGATCTCTCTCGTGAGGAAGTATCAATTGCAAAGCGTTATCCTCCACAAACAGCCCTCTGCCTCAGAGATGGTTGGGAGTTCTGCAAGTCTGAGCTCGCAGCAGGTATGAAATCAGTTGTTCGAGTTGTATAATTTTTTCATTGTGGCTTGATGGTAGCTCATAACTTGATGGCCCTCCGTATGGCGTTCTCATATTAACGTTATTTCTTTAATACTGATGTTCTCCTGGCTTTATTACATAAGGTTTCGATTTATGCATTGCTAGTCGAGCTTTTATGTGAACACATATATCCCATGCATGATGCATGCACTCAACTCCTAATTCCATATTTGCATCTAATCATTTTTAAATGTTAATTGATGCAACTACTTGTGAACAGAATCGACATTTCGCTTCTTAGTTGAAAGGTGGCAAGATACGTTGCCTTCTGGTTGTCTTATAAAAGAAGCATCTGTTGACCGACCTTCTGAAGAATCTCCCTGCCAGTCTCACTTTGGTCTTGTTCAGGAAAGTACCGAATCAGAATTAGTCTTGAGATATCAATGGTCTGTGGCAGACAGATCTCTTTCTAATTTTGTCCCTATTCCTGATGCAACCAATGAGGTAAAACTTCGTTGCCATACTTTCACTGGCATATGTGCTAAAGATTCTGTTTCCTAATTTTTGATAATTTACTATAGATCTATTGGCCAAAACATGAAGACATTGGTAAAATTCTAAAGATTGAATGTACTCCTGTTATTGGGGAGACTGAATATCCATCCATATTTGCCATATCTTCACCAGTTCTACGAGGTATGCTTCTTCAGTAATACAATAGGCCAAATGGAAAATTTTCATTGTTTGGCAATATCTGTCTTGCATATATTCTTGTATCGGCGTCCTATAGAATATCACAATGAAGCTCGGTGCAGGGAAGGGAATACCAAAAGTTGTGAGCCTTGAACTACATGGGGAACTAGTTGAGGGAAATGTTATCAAGGGCCAAGCAGTGGTTGCATGGTGTGGTGGGACACCTGGGAAGTGTATTACCAGGTGGGTCATGTTTGCCGCTTTCCCTTTTTGTTACATGCAGCTACCGACAAATTTGTGTATTCCAGTTTCTTGGAAAGACTTATGATTTCAAAGGCAATGTTACTCTATCTTTGAACCAGTTGGTTGAGGAGAAAGTGGAATGGGAGCCCTGTGGTAATTGATGGAGCTGAGGATGAGGAATATAGGTTATCTCTAGATGATGTGGGATCAAGTATGGTGTTCATGTATACACCAGTCACAGAAGAAAACGCAAGAGGAGAGCCTCAGTACAAATACACAGAGTTCGTAAAAGCAGGTAAATGAAAAAGCTCTACACAGATCGTATATTTTCTTTGTCACAATATCTGCAAAATGTAGTGATTTGTGTTGCTTTGCTTTCATCTCTTTCATTTTTGACTATCAATGAAAGGTCTTTGTGGTTGCTTGTTTTGTGCACTCATTAGATTCTTATGGTAGTTGTTTCTGCTTGCAATAATCTTATTTATCTCATCTTATATTTAGACTAGTTTATGTCCCAGTTAACTTCTCTAATATGGATTGTCTTTATGCTAAAACTGCTTCATGCAGTCTGATGGTTGTCGTTTGTCTGTTTATGAAATGCCTGCCGTCTGTTAAATTTTCTGAATCTTGGGGTTACTAACTATGAATCCTGATGGCAGCTCCTCCATCTGTAAGTAATGTTCGAATTGTTGGAGATGCTGTTGAAGGCTGCGTTTTAAAGGGGATTGGAGATTATTTTGGAGGAAAGGAAGGTCCTAGCAAGTTCCAATGGTTACGGAAGAACAAAGAGACTGGGTAACTATATACTTAGATATTTGGTTTTGCTCTATAATAGGTCAATTTATATTTCTTTTGTTTCATCATTCCCGGTGGATATGGAAAGTAGAAGGTGAAGCTTCACGACTGTTTGACTATTTTCCGCTGAGGATCTTTAGTTTCTTTTTCATTTTTTTTTTATCATTGTTTGCTTAACGCATCCTACACATTCCTTTGCCAGTTTTAAAAGTTGTATCTTTCTTGCTGAAATTGTTTATCGCAGAGAATTGTCGTTGATATCGGCTGGAACATCTGAGTATACATTGACCCAGGAAGATGTTGGAAGACATGTCACATTTGTGTACATACCTGCAAATTTTGAGGGTTGGTTTTCTTTTCTTTTTTTCCCCTTCAGGTTCTTGCTTAGACCAAAGCCTCAAGTTATAGAGGTTTAGGCCATAACAGTTCGGACGTATAATATAAAATTTCAGGTCTAGAGGGAGAGCCACTGTCAACTTTATCTACTGTTGTCAAGCCAGGTATGCTAAAATTTTGTAGAAAGTATAATTCTTTGTTTTTATTGAGGAATATATTGCTGATTACATAATTTATTGACTGTTGCTAACTAGACTGTATTTATAGTGCATTAATGGGTATGAAGCGTTCTTATAATGCTAGACCTTTTTGCCTCACTTTTGGCTCATTTTGGTTGTTTTTATTGTAACTGCAGCACCCCCAAAAGTGAAGGATGTTAAGATAGTTGGCGACCTGAGGGAGAATAGCAAGCTCACTGTAACAGGTATTGTTACTGGAGGAACCGAAGGCTCAAGCAGAGTGCAATGGTTCAAATCAAGTTGCTCTATCCTGGAAGAAAGCAATAATCTTGAAGAATTGAGCACATCAAAAGTAGCGAAGGTATGTCAATGCATATTTGCTCATCGAACAAGGTTTGGTAAGATATATATTTTGTTAATGTTTGCATTTTTTCCCAGTCATTCCGTATACCCTTGGGGGCAGTAGGGCTATTATATAGTTGCAAAGTATACCCCAATGGCACCTGATGGCGAATGCGGGGAATCAGTGTATGTAATATCCGAAAGAGCAATTGAGAGTAAGTTGATTTTTTTTTTTTTTTTGCTTTTTGTGTTCTTGTATTTTCCTTGAACACATTGCGGTGAAGTGAATGCAGCCTGGCGTATCTTGTGAATGAAAAGTATATCATAAATGTTGTAAGTGTTGTGTTTTTGCTGAAGTTGATGTACACATTTTTCTTTCTGGTTTCATTACAATGCAGCTTTAAGTTGACAAGCATGATCAGAAAAATGTAGAAATCAAAAGAAAATCAAATTTGCTGTGAAAGAGAATAATTGTACTATATATATTTCGTAAATTAGTTCTTATATGATTGATTTGCTTATGCATGAGCTATATTTTACCCTTGACGCATTCATACATTTATCCCAGTGGCATGAGTTTTTTTCTCTCGATATTAAGTCCTACCTTCTGGTTCCAAGTATTGTTATTCTCTAAGTTTTGTGTTTAGTTGATCAATTTGTATCGTCTTTGACCTGGAATGGTACTTTAGTGCTAATTACTTTGATTTTAACAATTGGCAGCCCTTCCCCCCAGCTTAAATTTCTTGTCAATTACTGGAGACAATATCGAAAGTGGATTATTGACAGCATCCTATGGATACATAGGAGGGCATGAAGGTAAAAGCATATACGAATGGCATTATCATAAGGTATATCCTTCTAGCTCTTCATATTATTTCCCTAAAGAGTTTGTTAATCCATGTTAAAGGATGATTCATAAAAGAAAAAATATTTGTGAAAAATGTATTCTCTCTACTTCTTGGGCGCAGGCTGAAAGTGATCACCCTGGTACATTGATACCTGAAGCCTCTGGGCTTCTTCAGTATACTATTACTAAAGAAGCTATTGGTAAATTCATTTCATTTCAATGTATTCCTGTAAGGGACGATGGGATTGTGGGGGAGGCAAGAACTTGCATGTGCCAGGAACGTGTTCGTCCAGGTAATGCATTGTCTTGTCGTTTCCATACTGGGAGGTGATCCTGGAATTTCTGATGGAATGTGAGTTTAAACTAGTTTAGCAAATTTCGTGAATGCAAGCATAATCTACCTTGTCTTGTCTTGTCGTTTCGTATTTATAACTAAAGACTTGAGATGGCAGATGATTTGAAGTATAGTATGGCATGTAACCAAGACGAGCATGAATTCTTCTTTATTCATTTTGTCTACAAATATAACTGTTTAGTTTACATCAGTTTTTGCCATAAAATGCTACTTACTATATGTGGTTTTGTTGTTCATTAGGAAACCCAAGAGCGGTGTCTCTTCAAATTGTGGGAGCTGCTGTTGAAGGAACAATGATATCTGCCGAAAAAGAATATTGGGGTGGTGAAGAAGGAGCATCTGTTTTCCGGTGGTTCCGGGTATTGACCTGTTTACTAAATTTTCAAATTTTTGATACTGAGAAGACTGTTCCTTTCTTTTGTGTGGGTTTCTCCATGCGTCGCATATACCTATGTTTTTGGTAGTATTTGGGAACACAAAAGTAACACTTTCTTCCTTATATTGTTGATAAATCTGCATGGCATTGAATTAACCAATAGTTTGTTAATTTGTGAAAATTTTCTGCAGACTACTTCAGATGGTACTCCATGCGAGATAAAGGGTGCTACTACTTCGTCATATCTGCTGTCAGTCGATGATATCGGTTTCTTCATTTCGGTTTCTTATGAACCTGTGAGAGATGACTGGGCTCGTGGACCCACTGTTATTTCTGATATAACTGGACCAATTGTAGCCGGTATAGTACTCTCTTCCTATTTGTATCAAGCTTTGCAGTATCTAAAGGGTACTAAATTTCATTAACGAGTAGATGAGTGGTGTAAGTAAGATGATATATATCTTTTGAACTCATCTCTCCTCAGGCCATCCAACTTGTCAGTCGCTGGAGTTTCTTGGATCAATGATTGAAGGGCAACGTTTGAGCTTTGTTGCATCATATACTGGAGGGTAAAACTCCATACAGTCTTAAAATGTATTTGATTGTTGGATGGAAAATTCCACAACTAAATTTATCTTGTTGCATCGCAGAGTTAAGGGAAATTGCTCTGTTGAATGGTTTAGGGTGAAACGTAATGGTGTTAAGGATTTATTGAGTAATGATGGTAAATCTTGATCCATTTTATATCTATGAGTTCAGATTTCTTGCTATCCCCTTACTAATCTGCTTCAGATTAATCAATATGGTCCATGAACAGAGTTTTTGGATCTATCACTGGAGGATGTCGGGGAAAGTATTGAAATCATTTACACTCCGGTTCGTGAAGATGGAATAGAAGGGAGTCCTAGGAGTATCAGGTCGGATAGCATTGCTCCAGGTGAGCTGTCTTTCCAAAATTGAAAGAATGTCAATCATGTACTATAGTTTTGTATAATGTCCATTTAAGCTAAAAAGTGTACACTGTAACTTTAGTTTTGTACACTGTTTCTACATTTACTTATCTTGGATCCTTTGTAAACAGCAAATCCTATGGGATTGGAACTCTTAATTCCTGACAGCTATGAGAACCAGGAGGTTGTACCTCATAAAACTTATTTCGGAGGGCATGAAGGTGATGGAGAGTACATCTGGTATAGAACTAAGGAAAAGTTGCATGGATCTGCCCTCACGGAAATATCCTATGCCGGTGAAGAGGTTATTGCTTGTTCGAGAACATTGTAAGAGCAACAAATTTCCCCAAAATGTGTTCTTTTGTTCTCTTTTAGTTTGTTCTTTTGGATGAGTGTGAATGGTCCGATTCTCTTGCAGAATATATACTCCATCACTTGAAGATGTGGGGGCTTATCTAGTCTTATACTGGATTCCTACTCGCGTAGATGGGAGGAGTGGGAAGCCAGTTGTTTCAATAACAAACTCTCCTGTTACTCCAGGTGCTGACATTGTCACGCTTTCTATTATCTTGCTAGCTATTGTACTAATCAGATAGAATATTTTAGTTACCAATAACTGAATAATCATTGTCCACATCATTCTAGTTTATTATGCTAAACACGTTCATAATAATGTCACCTTTTGATTATAGTTTTTCCTTAACCTGTTAACTTTTTTCAATTTATTTTTCAAATTGTGCAAGGCCATAAGTTTAGCTGATGTGTAAAAATCTATGTTTCCTGACGTAATAAAGTGAATAATGTTGCAGCTGATCCGGAAGTATTTAATGTTCGTGTGGAGAAACTTTTTTCGGATGCTTATTCTGGAGAAGGAGAGTACTTTGGCGGCCATGAAGGTGCAAGTATATTCAGCTGGTACCTAGATAATGATGGAACCATTGATGTTATTGCTGGAGCTAACTCCAAAACCTATGAGGTGACTGAGTCAGATTACAATTGCCGCATATTATTCGGGTATGTTTTCACAGTCACTTATCCGGCAGCTTTGGCAAGCATCCTTTGCTTTGATACAACTCTCTTAACATACATGTATTCTTTGAATGTTTTCGTTGTCTCTCATCCCAGAAAGAAACTCTTAGGCATGTGTTGATGGGTCTGGGGAGCCCTTATTTTTTCTGAATAACTGCCAATGGTTCTAGTTCATAGATATTTATGTTTCTTGTTTTGAAAGTATTAATAGTGATCCCTAGTTCCATGATGGTTTCAACTTTTGTATGCTTATTTGAATCTTAGAACTTATTTTGCAGGTACACACCTGTTCGTTCAGATTCTGCTGTGGGAAAGCTAAAGATGTCTGAGCCAACTGAAATTATCCTCCCAGGTTTCTTGATCACTAGCAAAATTTCATGCGATTGATTTTTATTGTTGTGTTATTAGGCTTATCCTTTTTGTTTTCTTCTTTTTGGGTTCTCTTTGCAACACAATTCTTAACAGTTTTGTTCACAATACAGAGGTTCCAAGAGTAGACATGCTTGCGTTCACTGGAAAGGGTGTACAGGGTGATATTCTCACGGCCGTCCAAGTGATCCCAAAGACTGAAATCCAACAACTTGTTTGGAACAAGTACAAAGGAGCTATTGAATACCAATGGTATAGTGCATCTCATCTGAGTTTTTATATTTGCACCGCGACATTTGGACCTTACTGGAACTATGAAATTTCAGATCCAGAATGCTATAAGTTGAACATGTTTCAGATATGGCTGCCGTTGATGCCTCTATATCCAATCATATGAAAACGTGTTTTCATGTGTTGAACTTAGTTTCCTATTATCCTTGGCCACTCTGCTTTCTTTTTGGCAACTTGCTTCCAGCTTTATATAAATGACGCCACAAAAACCTTTCTAGAAACTGTATATTTATTTGATCTCACATTACAAGGGTTGTGACAGGTTTCGCTCACTGGACTCAGAGAATGAGATATCCTATGAAGCACTCTCTTCAGAAATTTCGTGTTCATACAAAGTGCGGTTTGAAGATATTGGTAGATGTCTCAAATGTGAATGTGTAGTACATGATGTGTTTGGAAGGTCTAGTGAACCAGCATATGCCGAGACTGGTCCAATCTCACCAGGTTTGTATACATTTCAGCTGCCATGCATAATATTTAGCAATTTCTCTAATGAAGTGAACCTGTGACTAATTTTGTATCTACTTCAGGTTTCCCTAGGATGGAGAAGCTGGAGATTGAAGGAGGAGGTTTCCACACCAACTTATACTCTCTACGAGGCAATTATTTTGGTGGTAAAGAGGGTAAGAGTAAAATCCAATGGCTCAGATCAATGGTTGGGAGCCCTGATCTCATCTCAATTCCAGGTACACACAAAACTTGAGTCACATTGTTATTTCCTTCATCTCAAATAGTAAAGCTTAGCAATTCTCAGTTCTCTTGTATCCAAATACCTGGCAAAAAGTTTCAATCATTTTTCATTTAGGGAATTGATTAATTTCGGTTCATTTTGTAGGTGAGACAGGAAGGATGTATGAAGCTAATGTGGATGATGTCGGATACAGACTGGTCGTTGTGTACACACCCATACGTGATGATGGTGTTGAAGGTCACCCAGTTTCTGCATCTACAGAACCTGTTGCTGTTGGTAAGATCTTCTGTCATCATCATACTCACCATCACCATTGTCATGCTTTGTTGTTATGTGTTTGTACTAACTACTAACCAACTAATATCTAGTGACCAAGTCTCTCAAATATGGCCTCAAATTAACTCTGTACCTTTAAGAGGGATCTCTGCTGCCTCTTCCATAACTACTCTCCTTTTTTTCTAAAGAAAATGGGATTCATGCTGATGTTTAATTTGCAGAACCTGATCTCTATAAGGAAGTGAAGCTGAAACTAGAAACTGGTTTAGTGAAGTTTGAGGTAAGAGTAACTCTGTGTTTACTCAACTTCACGAACCAATACTATACATATTCACTATCCTTCTTTTGATTTTATGGTTTTAGGTGCTGTGTGACAAGGACCCGTATCCAAAAAAGGTCTGTACTTACAACTCACAGTTGATTTTTTGTTCATCTAATTTTGGGTTTTCTGAAGGTTGAAAGTGCTAATGGTTGTAGATTGTGGGAGATGGAAATCTCGAGAGACGAATGCTAGAAATGAACAGGAAGAGACTAAAGGTTGTGAAACCAGGCTCAAAGACGTCTTTCGCAAGTACTGAAGTTCGTGGAAGCTATGTTCCTCCTTTCCATGTAAGTGTTTCTGTGACCAAACATTCACTTGACTCTTACATTTTTCAAATTGTCTTACAAGTTTTATCATTTTTATGCATGTAACCAGGTAGAGACATTTCGTAATGACCAGAGAAGGCTGAGGGTTGTCGTAGATAGTGAGAATGCAGTAGACGTGGTGGTGCATTCACGCCATCTCCGCGATGTTATTGTGCTTGTCATCCGAGGCTTTGCTCAGAAGTTCAACAGCACTTCACTCAATTCGCTGCTTAAGATCGATTCGTGAAATCTAAAAAGAGTGATTGCGTCTGTTGCAAGTTTCTTTCTGTGTGTCATTCAATATGTTATGGTGATGAAAAGTGTGAATGGTTCGAGTAAGAGAGACCTAAAGCTGTGTTGTATCAAATACTATTTTCAAACTAAAATTTTAATCAGGTTTTTGAAGTAGCACAAACCGAACTTTAACTGAATTTCATGTAGGTTTGGTTTAGTTTATTTTATGTTTGGTTTGTTCTGCTTAAAGAATTCATACCAGTGTAACCCATGAGAATATGCTTAATGAAAACCTTTTTTTTTTTTTTATATCTGTGCATACAGCTATACAAGCTTATGGCGAAAGCAACTATAGATTGATGTATGCATACTTCATTCGTTTTTATATGCAGTGTTTTATAGAATTTCTTAGTGAAATTAAAGCACTCTCTTTCTAACCAGCAAGCAAGACTAATCATATTTAAGAGACGATACTTTTGTATATGTGATTTTATTTAACCAGACTTGATGATTAAGATACCCTTCACCATAAAGAACTAACAAATCCATAAACTTTGTGACTAAGTAATACTGCTTTTGGATAGAATTTAATGATATATACATTACAATATGCTTTGGTTGCCTAGTCATATACTTGTCATTGTATAGAACCCAGCCTAATGAGAATCAATTTTATTTTTATATTCTGTTGACAAATTAAGTTGATAAATACAATAGCCATGTTCGTTTCATCGACGTAGCTTCCTGCATTTGTGTCTGCGATTGAGACTGCGGCTGTGTCTGCGTCAATGACGCAGGTTGTTGTTTGTTTGGTTGTCGCAGGAAATTGACGCATACGCAGGTTGTGTTGTTCGTTTGGTTGACGTAGGAATTTGACGCAGATTTCTGGTGTCAATAAGGTAAGTAAGCGCAGATTTTTGACGTCAATCGCTATATATTCCGGCGTTCAGATTTTGCAAGACGCAGACGTAGTGTTTGGACGCATAGCCTAAACGCAGATTACCGCGTCAAACAAATAACAAAGTTTAGAGAAAACATTGATGCAGGCGTAGGTACTTGTGTCGATGAAACGAACAATACTATTGCTAGCATGCGCGTCACTCTTCTCTTAGGATGCTTCCTATCTCCCTTTTTATCTGCCTAGTGTAATCTTGTCACCTTTGTCTCTTTTCCTCTTCTTTTTCTCAAATTTTTCTTTGTAAAATAGTTTCAAGCTCCAAACCTTTTTGGATAAACAAAAGTTTCATTCTTCTTTTTCTTTCTCTTTATTGTATATACAAAAAGGCGTATATACCTTTCTAAGGAAGAAAAAGAAACATTACCTGGAGGACCACAATTTATTGAAGTTATATCTTATAGGTACTAGTTGAACACCCACCCTTTAGCGGTTAAATACGATTGTGTTCCTCAATAATCCTTTCTCTTGCATTCCAACACTTGTGTATGTAACTGGATTGCAAGAGACCGAGTAGAAAACATCAAAAAGATTGAAAAAGAGAAAACATGTTTTAGACATAAAATTATTATTTTTAAATATAAAAATATTATTTAGTCATAAATATATATGTGGTGATGCAAGCTAATTGAGTGATTGCTCAATGAACCGAAATTTACCTGAGTTTCATATACTAATTTTTAGGTTTGGTTTGGTTTGTTGTGGTTGAAGATTTCATAACAATTTAAAACCCCACGAGAATGCTCAATGAACCGTTGTAGTTTAAACCCTTTATCATTTTATATCTATGTGTGCATACAACTATTACAAGCATATGCAAAATCAACTAGTAGTAATGATATGTGAATGAATACATCATTTGTTTTTCATATCTACTATAATTTATAGAATCCTTAAGTGAGATTAAAGCACTCTCTTTCTAAAACTGATCATATCTAAGTGATATTACTTTGGTATAGGTTATGTGATTTTATTAAACAAAACTTGATGATTAAGATACCCTTCAATTTCAACATAAACCACAAACAAAGCCATCAACTTTGTGACCAAGTAATACTGCTTTTGGATATTATTCAATGATGTATAATACGGGTTGGTTGTGTTTGTCATAGACTTGTCATTGTATAGTCAATCTCTTAAGATGCTCTCTATCTCTCTTTATATCTGCCTAAGTGTAATCTTGTCACATTTGTCTATTTTCCTCTTCTTCCTTTTTCAAATTTTCCTTGTAAAATAGTTGCAAACTCGAAACTCCATTCTTCTTTTCTTTTGCTCTTTTTTTGTATACTATGATAAACCCGCCCTACTGGCGGGCGATTAAAAAAACTACTAATTAATTTTATTTTAAATATTTAATTTACTTTCATTTACAATAGTAATAATGTGTTTAATTATTTTACAACATTTTTAACTATTTATTTTACTATTCATTTTAGAAATTATATACTTGCTTAACTATAATAGAATATTTTAAAATATAACTATTTATTTTCTCTCAATGTTTATTTTGGTTAGTTATATCAATAAGTCACAAAAAATACTTTACTTTCTCTCGATAGAAGTAAGTGAAGTTTTTCAAATGACTTATTAGGACTTTTTGTAATTAAACTTTAGTGTTTGAGATCATCTATATAGTCCATTTACAAAGAATCAAATGAAATCAATATATTCAAGCTTAAACATGCTTAAATGTTGGAAGGAGAGAAATTATTTAGAGACGTGTCATTGCGCGAAATTTCATAATTATTTGTCGTTTTGTCTATCATTTCCATCTTTTAAATTTATCATTATTTTCTTAAATTTATTGCAAAAGAAATATTTTCATTATTTTAACACTTATTTTTAGTTTAAATATCTTTTCATATTATGTGTGTCTTAAATATTTTTTTATATTGTTTGTCAAACTTTTCCTAGTTTGAAAAGTTTAGTTATATTATATGTATTTGTCTTTATTTTTGTATATCATTTTGTTTACAATGATTAAAATGAAACTAACATGTCTATAGTATAATCTTGGATCTGGGAGGAAGGGGAAGACCAGAAGTGAAGGTTTTATGATAGTCTCTATTGGACTTCACATAATCGATTTAATGGGCCAAGAGTAATTGTTGATACTTTTTCGTTTTATATAACATAATAGGTCTTGAGTATTTCTGGTCAAACTTGTCGGCTCTCTATATAAAAAATATTAAAGTTCATGAAACTAACCTCTCAGAATTCAGTGATGAAAAGAAATTTAAGTGCAACTTGTCGATTTGTCCTTAATCTATTTGATGACATGCAGAAGGAGAAATGATAAAAAATGTTTTATATATATAGATATATAAAGATTGCGGGAAGTCCGCACTTCGCGCGGAATTTAGTATTTTATCAAAAGAAATTGAAATTTACTTGTAAATGTATTGGAAAATAATTACACTTAATCCTCACTGTAATATGTCATTTCGTTAATTAGTAAAATAAATATTTTTTGGTTAACTAATATAAACAACTTTATATTTCTTAGTAATGAAAACAAAACTGAAATCAAGCAAACTAAAAGTTTAAAGACAATAATTGTGGGAATAAGCGATTATACTTACAAAGACATTACATTTCAAAATATTTTGAGAATAAGAATTTGAATAGTTTACATAATGTGTCTTGTAAATTTATATCTTATCGTATTGGTCTGTACAAAACATGTGTTTTCAGTTACACGTATTTTAAATTTGATTGACCATGCTTTGAAGATTCTTTCTACTTTCGTGCTAACGGTTTCTGTCCTTTCAGAGCTGAGCTTCCTCTTTTTCTATTTGATAGGTTTGAAAATAGAGTCTACTTTTTAAATATTTTATCATTATTTCAAATTAGGTATGCAACTTGAAAACCTAATACTAATTGTTAATATTTATAAATATACATGTAGTTTTTTTGAATTTAGCATAAATTATTATAGTTAATGCGAAAGTAAATCACGTTATTCGAAGTTAATAAAGAGAATTTATTGATAATATATAACAAATTACTATATATTATCACTAAATTTTGATAGCTTTATTTATTTTATTAATATTCTGATACTACTTAAAATTAATTATATATATAATGCTAAATGTATCATTAAACTTTTTAAAAAGATAAAACTTATAGCTTACCATAAATATATTATCAGAACTAATTTATTAATTATTATTAATAATAAATTATGTTGTGTTTTGTTTATGATACAAAATGATAATGACTGTTCGTATTAATTTTAGTTTAATTACATGTATCTAAATTAAAACTTATGTATGACTGTTCATGTTCTTTTCAGTTTATTTACATGTTTTAAAATTAGAAATTATGTATAATTTTTAATATTTATTTAAAATCAGTTTATATATATTAAAACAAATACTAAAGTAGCATATATGTAAGTGTAGATAATAATATTTCAAAATAATATAAATTCTTGAAAATTTTAAATTGTAAGTATATTTGTATAACTAAAATTATAAAGATTATCTTCTGTTAAATTATGTCAAATAATTATTTATAATTTAAAATTACAACTGATTTGTTTTTAATTTGCTTTAATTATAAATATTTATGGACTATTTAATATTGTATTATATATAGATAATAATACTAAAACAAATATTAAAATAATGTATATGTAAGTGTAGATAATAATATTTATCGACAAAATAATTAATTTCTTGAAAATTTAAAATTGTAAGTACATTTATATAGCTAAAATTATAAATATTATCATATGTTAAATTATGTTAAAATAATTATTTATAATTTAAAATCTAAAACTGATTTGTTTTTAATTAGCTTTAATTATAAATATTTATGGACTATTTAATATTGTGTAAATATATTTAGTTTAAATAATAATAATTTAAAAAAAATAAGACTATTCATTAATATTTAAAAAATTATGATTATGTGTCAAGTTTTTAGAGACCTAATTGATGATGTATCACCATGAGAAGAGAGACAAACTCTTCTTTATATATATATATATATAGATATATAGATATAGAAAGGCGTCTATACCTTTCTAAAAGGTAACAAAAATAAACATTTACGTCATACCTTTAATATTACATGTGAATTGGACTTTGGAGGACCACAATTTATTGAAGTTATCTTATGGGTACTAGTTAATACCCACCTTTAGCGGTTTAATACAATTGCAATCCTCAATAATCCTTTCTTTTGCATTCCAACACTTTGTGTGTGTGACTGGATTGCAAGAGACCAAGTAGAAAAAATTGAAAAGGTTTTGGAATGCAAGAGAAAAATCATTTAGACATAAAATCATTTTTCACAACTTTCTTGAATTACAGAAAAGTGAATAAAACAATCCGGATGAGTGATAGTGCAAACATTTATTTCTTAATTGGTGATTCATCTTCTCTTACATTATCAGAGTACTTTCTGAACGTGACTGATGACTTAAAAGACATGTAAACACAAATAAAAAAAACAATAGTTAAACCAGAAAAGAGTAAGCTTTGGAGGCTCAAAACAGTTCCTTCTTGTTTAAGTTAAATCGCTGTTTATGCTAAGCCAACTTAATCTTTGCCTTTGATCATGTTTGGTCGCTTCAAAGGATATACTTTCTTTTCTTTTTTATTATGTTTTTGTCGGATAAACAATTAATTGTTCACTTAGTACAAAATGAGAAAATAAAGAATTATTATTTATACATTTAGGTAGAAGAAAAAATAAAATTAACAAATGTCATTGTACCAGGTTCCATGTCAGTATCATCTGTCCTAAGAACATGTAAAATATTCATGCCAAATTAATTTCTCTCTTCACTCACTCTTTCTTCGTTTTTTTTCTTGTGTCTAAATTGCATCGTTTTTCTTGCTCTTTCTGAGGTTAGGACCAAGCTTTGACCTTTATTGAAACTGCTATTTCCGCGGATCAAAGTGTCCTCTTTTACCGTCTTCTTCTAAAGATTATCTCCTCGAACTTGCTTTCTCCAGAGCAATGACGTCGAAGGGTAAAGTGAAATGAAAGAAAGGAGCTTCCTTTTTGGAGATAAATCATTCACGAAGCTTCGTTGGTATGTTCTCTAAAGCACATTTTGAGATCTTAATTAGCTGTAATCTCTTTAGCCCTTAAAACACTTTAATGCAAGTGACGACCCACAAAACTATAGATTAAAAGGAGAGTACTTTGGGTTCACTGATGAGTCTCTAGATTGAAAAGCTTAGACCTTTTGGTTGAATCGTTTGCTAACATAGACATTCTCTGTTTCAGAGTTTTAAGTGATTGAGTCTAAAGAGAGAGTGAAAGGGGAAGAGATGGGTTGTGCAGCTTCAAGCATTGACAATGAAGAAAAGGTTGTAGTGTGTAGGCAAAGAAAGAGGCTAATGAAGAAGTTATTAGTGTTCAGGGGAGATTTTGCAGATGCACAACTGGCTTATCTTAGAGCTTTGAGGAACACTGGTGTTACTCTCAGGCAGTTCACTGAGTCTGAGTCCTTGGAGCTAGAGAACACTAGTTATGGCTTAAGTTTTCCTTCTCCGCCTCCTACATTGCCTCCTTCTCCTCCTCCTCCTCCTCCTACCTTGCCTCCTCCTCCTCCACCACCTCCTCCATTTAGCCCGGATTTGAGAAAGCCTGAGACTGGTGCTAAGAATGATTTGGTTGAGGTGGAAGAAGAGGGTGCAGCAGAGATTGATGGTGGAACTTGTGCAACTCCTTCGCCTCCATTGCCTGATTCTTGGAGCTTGTGGAACCCGTTTGAGTCACTGGATCCAAATGGTGATATTGTAGTTACACAAACTGACCTGAAGAAGAAACAAAAGATTCAGCAAGCTGATGAGGAGAACTGGGCAGAGACAAAGTCTGAGTTTGAGGAAGAAGATGAGCAACAAGAAGCACTTAGTTTAAGTGTTCAGCAAATAGAAGCCGTTGGTGGGTCTGAGGTGAAGAAGCCACGGCGTCTGAAATTTAAGCTGGAAGAAGTTATGGACGATAACTCATCGATGACAAGCTGCTACGGTAAAGATCTGGAGAACACTGGTGTGACTGATCGTAGGATCAGGAGGACCTTGGAAGGGATCATCAAGGAGTTGGATGATTACTTTCTAAAAGCATCGGGTTGCGAGAAGGAGATAGCTGTGATAGTAGACATCAACAGTAGGGATGGTGTTGATCCTTTCAGGTATCAGGAAACAAGAAGTAAGTCACTAACTGAGTGTTCTCTTATTGCTTCTCAACTGTCATATAAATTTTCAAGATGTTTGGATGTTGGACCAACCACTGATGCTTATTTGTGTTCATAAGTATGTTATGATATTTATGTGGCTCGCGCAGGGAAAAAAAGCAGCTCCGCAAAGGTATTCAGTGCATTGTCATGGAGCTGGTCCTCAAAGTCTCTTCAGGTGGGCAAAGATGCTACAACAAGCCGCGCTGTTGAACCGTGCAGGCCTGGAGCTCACTGCAGCACACTTGAGAAGCTATACACAGCTGAGAAGAAACTTTACCAGTTAGTCAGAGTAAGAGCTAGCTGATCCAACTCTTTTGGTGTCAGTTTTTTTCAGATTGAACAGTGAAATTCTCAGTCTTATTCCCTGATCAGAACAAAGAAATTGCCAAAGTGGAGCATGAGAGGAAGTCTGCGTTACTGCAGAAGCAAGATGGGGAAGCCTCTGATTTGAGCAAGATGGAGAAGACTCGCTTGTCTTTGGAGAGTTTGGAAACCGAGATTCAGCGTCTAGAAGATTCCATAACTGAGGCATGCTCATGTGTGCTGACCTTAATCAATGAGGAGCTGTATCCGCAGCTAGTTGCTTTAACTTCCGGGTAAACTCCACAACCACTCTTTGCTGACCAACTCAGTGAAAAGCATGTATAGCTTCTCAACATTTATATGGTCTTAATGCACGCAGACTAGCACATATGTGGAAAACAATGCTCAAGTGCCATCAAGTCCAAGTTCATATATCCCAGCAACTGAACCATCTTCCAGATTACCCGAGTATGGATCTCAGTTCCGAATACAAACGCCAGGCGGTTAATCAACTAGAGACCGAGGTTACTTGCTGGTACAATAGTTTTTGCAAGTTAGTAAATTCTCAACGAGAATACGTGAAGACACTCTGTACGTGGATCCAACTTACTGATCGCCTCTCTAAGGAAGATAACCAAAGAACCAGCTTGCCTGTTGCTGCTCGTAAGCTCTGCAAAGAATGGCAGCTTGTGTTTGAAAAGCTCCCTGACCAGGTTCTTCTATCACTTGCAACTTACATTCTGTTTCTTGGCTCCATGAAAGTTGTCTTTAATATGTTTAAACTGTTTTTGGGTGATATAGGTAACTTCAGAGGCCATTAAAAGCTTTCTGATGGCAATCAAATCTGTTATAAATCAACAAACTGAGGAATACAACCTGCGGAGGAAATGGAATAAACTTGAAAGAAGGCTGGAGAAAGAGCTAATTTCACTGGCTGAGATGGAAAGAAGGCTTGAGGGAATGTCAGCAATGGAAGAGGACGCAAACTCAACAAGTTTGGGCTCTAAGCATCCATTGTTAATCAAGCAAGCCAAGATTGAAGCCTTGAGAAAACGAGTGGACGTTGAGAAAGCTAAGTACTTAAACTCGGTCGAGGCAAGTAAAAGAATGACGCTGGACAACCTCAAATCAAGCCTTCCCAATGTCTTTCAGGTGCTGACTGCTCTCGCAAATATCTTTGCTAATGGGTTTGAATCCCTTCATGGCCTAACCGCTACAGATGTTTCAAACACATCCCAAGATTCTGATGAATCCCAACCCTAAGAAAAAGACTTCATTCTCTTCTTGAGGTCTTAGGTGCTTTATCTTGTTGATGTTTGTTTCTTTGTTTGTGCTACAGCCTGCAGAGATAAAGGTTTTTGTATATGAATGGCTGTAGAGAATATCATGTTTACAACTTTGTCCCATCCAAAATTGCATCACAAACTCTTCAAGATCCTCTGTGTCACCAAATCTGAATAGGGTACTGATGTGTTTCTGTGTATCACATGTACGAGTCGAATGATACTTGAATACTATACTATCAAGAACATAACAAAGAAAGAGACTGATCCTTGACAGGTTTTTGTGTTTCTTTTCCGGTTCAGTGTAAAGTTTTTTTTTGGTTTTTCTGTTCACTGAGTTTGGAATTTCATGGATAATAACACACAAAATTGTTATTTGAAAAAAAGATCATCCCAAATATTTGATCGAGTTACTGTATTGAGTTTACTGTTAACTAGCGCCCACGGTTTCCTTCAGCTTTTGAATATGATTTCAAACGGTAAAGTCTGTTACAAAACCAGACCTAAACCAAGTTCTCAAGAAATGCTTGAGAATCATTACACAAGTAATGTCACTGTCTCTATTCTCCCATGTATGTTGTTTATAATGAAAACCAACAAATTATTTCGTGAAACGGGTTGTACAAACACAAAATCCTACAAATGAAATGGAACCGAAACATTCTCATCATGTTATGACGATGTTTGCTGTATATGGATCATCACTTGTTTCTGGTGATGACTCTATGTGTCAAGTCAATAAGTGCCCGCCTTGATCTTTTGACATCTTCATCGTCTGTTTCAGGTAGAGACCCAATAGCTGCTGCTGCGAGATTAGCATGTTCCATAGCTAGGTCTCTTGTCCTTTGTATTCCATTGCTCTTTCCAAGATACTCTAAAGCCTGTTTTGTTTTCGTGTGAAGCAACATAAGAGACTCCGAAAACATATTAGAGACTTTAGAAGATCTGTTTCTTTCAAACTTACAATGTCAACGTTCGTTGAATCTTTTTCAAGTTGACCAACAACATTGCGTAGTTGAGGAAACTCCTCCATGGCAAACAGTATTGGAGCTGTTATGATCCCATGTCTGATATCTGATAAGGATCCCTTTCCTAGAGACGCAGATGTGCCGGTGAAGTCAAGGACGTCATCTATCAATTGGAATGCCAACCCCTTCAAAATATAGAAACTAATCAAACATTTGGACCAACAATTGTTGCAATGGAGCCAACATTTTTCAGAAGATGATAGAGAACGAACCAGATTCTTCCCGTATTCAAAAGCTAACATGGCAACTTCTGCTGATTGTCCAGCGAGTAATGCAACTGCTTTGCAGCTGTTTGAGATTAGTGATGCCGTCTTATAATATGTCTTCTGCATGTAGTAGTCCATACTGTATCCATGGAAAAATTAATCATGCTTGCATGAACCGTTTTGGCAGCGTAGAAGTAGCTTTCTCTATATATGGCTGTAAATGTAGGGAGAAGTAAGATTCTTACCTATGACGCTGATCCGTTGTGCTAGTCATTTGCATGGTTTCACCGGTAACAAGATGTTCTACAACAGTTGCAAGCAACGATACAACCTACAGTAAAGAGACTCAATGAGCTTGCAAGACGAAACAATACTCAGATTGTTGTCACTAATCCTAAATTCTTACCTCTGTGTTTTTTAGTGCAGCAAGAGCAACACAAGCCCGAGATAGCAAAAAGTCTCCTGCTAATACCGATATCTACAACGTGAAGTACATGGTAATTTTAATATCTAGTTGTAGCAAAACCGCAGAAAAACAAAACTAATAATGTCTTAGACGGTCGAAGTACTGCCAAGTGAGTACCTTATTACCCATTACAAAGTTTAAGGAACCAACACCACGCCTCGTATCAGCATCATCCAAGACATCATCGTGTAGTAGGCTTGCAACCTACAAATGACCAAAACATTAGTAACTAAAGTAAAAGGATACTGAATCTTGATTCCAATGAGGGTGATGAGTAGAGAATAGTTACAGACATGTATCATCTCGGTGATTTCAGCAATACCCCGTTGCCTTACGCGTAATTCCGATGAGACTATATCTGCTGATTCAGCCGCCAATGCTTCTGGTACACGTACATTCAGAGCGGTCGCCATCAACAGCAAAATCTATAAACATAATAAAACCAGACTGGTTATGATACCAAGAGAGAAAATGATTTCAGTACATGATGAGAAGATAAAAGAGAGTGTGGTCATTACAGTTGGACGGAACTGTTTTCCTTCCACACCCCTTTTAAAGAAATATTCAGCCGCAGAGGCAAGCTTCGGAACCTGAATAGCAGAAGCCAGATACAGAAACATATATAAATTTTCTTCAGAACATCAAATCCAGCAGAGAATTTTGCTTCTTTATGAGCACATAATGAATGACCCAAAAGACAAAGCCACATACCTCGGCAACTACCATGGCTCTCAACTTATTACTAAGAAGTGAGAGCTCATCGGCCACAAGGGAAAACGGGTCAAGCTCCTCCTAGGAAAGGACAATCTTACTCTTTCAGCAGTTCAGTAAAGAAGAGGAGCAATCAGCAAGTGAAGCAATGTTTAAAAATGAAACCACAGAAGGTAGTAATTAAAGCTCAACTAAGGGAGCTAAGCACAACATCATGATTCCAAGGGAGCAAAGAATGGCAAACCTCAACAACTGAGCTGCTCTGGTGATAGAGATGATGTCTAAAACCGCCGAAAACGGGAGATTTGAATGAATAAGTTCCTCTGCAAACATAACCCTACTAAAACATCACAAAGAACAACAACACATTGGTTAGTTCACCAACTTCTCTATAGCAAAATGAAGTCTTTAGATACATTAATCAGTTTCAATCATTATCTTATCCTTTCTATCACAGATGCACAGCTCTGATGTATCCGAATAGGATATATGAAAAATATACATGGGAAAAAAACTCTCTGGGTGCGACATACCCCTTATTAGAAACTAAAAAGACAACACCTTTTGGGGTGATTATTAGATAAAAGACAAAAACCTTTAATCAATACACGTCATTAATCATTGACAGATCAGAGTAAAAACTGCAGCGTTCTTGATACTCAAATTCAGAATGAAACCAATGAAAAATCAGACAATCTCTAATTAATTGAGTATTTCTCGGTCACAGGATGTAGAGAGAGAGAGAGAGACAAAGGTGAGATTACCTTGTGTGTAGAGTCGGAACAAGAGTGACCCAGTTCGGGGAGGATGATGGAGAGGCGATGAGAGACGAGAAGAGATTGAGAGAGGCTGCGGTTTCTCAGAAACTTGGAAGAAATCCGACAAACACCTCTTGTGAATAACATGTCTTTTTGTTATTCGGATCCAGAAACAGAGGATGTAAGAACAAAGGCTTGTTTGATTGCAAGTGTTGTGAATCTGAACAAACAAGAAAGGAGGAGCCGACTTTGTTTCGTTTATTCTTTTTTCCGAGTATAAAAAATTAAGAAATTGTTTGATGACGAAGTCGAATCTCAGCCATGAAATTGTTAAAAGAAAAGTATTTTTTTTTTGTAATAGAGAGATTATTCCACCAGTGGATAGTCAAACAACTTAAGAACAACTACCACTAAATAGCTCTCTCTCGAAGCCAAATAGATCTCAGATTTGCTCCGGCCCGGACGGCGCGTGCGAGCGCGTACCGAAGCCGGAGGCTCGCCTCTCTCTCTTCCTGTTGCTTCTCAGTGGTCTCTCTTCCCCCTCCGTCTTGTTGTTTGATTCTGACTCGGCGGTCCCTCACGGTTTGGCCTCCGCTCGCGAGAAGAGCTTGAACCGTCGTTTGGGATTTGGTCGCTTTGGAGTCATGACACGGTGGTTTGGTTGGGTTTTCACGGTGGAGTCGGCGTTTTGGGTTTGAGAGGGATCGTGTTTTCCCCTAGGATCTCTCTCTTCTTGTTTTGATGCTCAAGGTGGAGGATGAAGGAGCGTCGCTCAGATGTGACCTTGGCTTGTTCACAGTTCAAGGTTGAGTTGGCGTTGGGTTTGCGGTCTTTGGAATCGCGAGTTCTGTTACGGCGTCGTAGCGTCTCTTCTCCTCTCTGCTGTAGTCAAGGGTGTCCGGAGCGTTGTTGTTATGCTGATGGAAAGATGGTAGTTCCCTAAAGCTTATAGGAGTTGACTTAGCAGAATTTTTATTTTTCGAGGTGGTTGCAGTGGTCGCTTGCCTGTCGTCTTCGGTGTCTGTGACCGGAGAAGTTTGTTTGGCAAGGCTTCGTCTTTGTTGAGAGTTTATTCGGCTTCTATCTAGGAGTAAGTGGGCTTGAAGTGCGCCGCATCCGTATCCGAAGGTTGAGATCGATTAGTGGTTCTTCCTCCCTGTCGGGTTATGAAGTCGTTGAGTGTTGGGTTCTTTGATGTTATCGTCTGGCGTGCGTGTGCAGCAGCGATAAGTCGTGGTGTTGTGAGTGTAGGAAGAGGTAATTGTCGTGTGGCGAGCTATGGGCAGCAACGATACTTTCCTACCATTGACCTTTCCGAAATCTTAAAATCGCTAAGTTAACTTGTTTATAGGTTTTGGGATAATGGTTAGTTGTTTTTCTGGTGTTAGTTTCAGCTTTGGTTCTTTTGGTTTGTTGTTGTTTGTCACCCCTGTGTGGGTTCAAGGTGCCCCGTTGTAGGCTTTAGCTGCCGCTTCCATATGGGCTTTGTGTCTGGGGATTGCTCGTTCATCCGCCAGTTATCTATTAAGTCTTGTAATTTTACCTTTGAAATGAATTTCTCCAGAGGAAAAAAAAAAAAGAGAGATTATTCCACCGAGAACGTCGACCGGGTTACCAACGCCTTTTTAGGGCTCCTCTCTCCCTCCTCCCTGGGGTTTAATGTTTTGATTACAACTAATTAATTATTTTTTTCTTTCAAGTAGAAACATGAAAACGAAAGAAAAGTCTTTAGCAGGCCCACTAAAGCCCAGCCATTGGCCTGCAGCATTTTCTTTTCCCATACCACTGGAAGATCGGTTCTTCGTAGGATCTTTTCGGTTCCGGATAAATTAGTTATTTAAAAACTGTTTTAAATAAATACTTGGTTGACTTACGGTTCGATTTCGGATCGGTTCCAACCAATTCTGAGCCGGTTCGGTTATACAATTTTAAGACTTGGAATATTTTGTTTTTATTTATTTTTCTATTTTATTATTTATATTTTAAAAGGAAAAATACATCTAAATCATATATATTAATAATAATGTTTTGCATTACAACAAATGGTCTAGTGGTATTACATTTGATATTTTGCTTGTCTAACCTGGGTTCAAGTCCAGAAAATATATCTTATCTATTTTTACATAGAATTCAGTTTAAAACGGATACTCATTCGGTTTCGGTAAAAACCACACTCGGCCCGATACCCATACGTATTTATAAAAGTATTTATCGTATAAAATTGTATATACCAAAACCGAATCGAATCGGTTTATATTAAATTGGATCCGATTTGAATATTCGGTTCCGGTTAAAAGTCTCAGTCCTAATCAAAACACATAATAAAAGAAAGCACACTCGATGGTGTGGAAATTATATTTGATTAAACCAAATATTACACAAAATTTTGGATCCAAGCGGGGAAGCAAGCACGGCCATATCTAAGGCACAACCCATTAAAACACTGATTTTGGTCTCCAGAAAGTTTAGAAGTTTTTTATATATACCCCAAAAGCATTTAAAAAAAATTATTAAACTTTAAGAAATGTTTTAAACGGTCAAAATCTCAAATCAGCCCTGCAAGCAAGCAAAGTTTTTGAAAAAAAAAAAAAAAGCCAGTGAATGAAGAAACATTCATGGAGACATAATCTGACAAACAACATACATGTTCCCCGAATCAAAGAAAAAGACTAATAGCTAGGATTACACAAAGATCAGATCAAATAGAACAACACAATACATTGCATAAAGTGAGGATAAGCCATGAATAGAAGGAGATAAACACCAAGGATCAAAATTTATTGAGAAAGTCCAAGGCAGCTCTTATTACAAAGCTCCAAACCACACTTCATACCACTTAGGAGTCATGAGCACGAACACTTGACACATCCAAGGAAGACGCAGGGGAGACACCGGTTACCTGACGCCTCCGATGACTTGATGATAAAGAGCCAGAGCCCCAAAACCTTCGAAACGAAGCGATTATAAAGCATGCGAGCAGATAGCAACGATTACCATAGTAACTGAACCGAATGGTTGGTCCTTACCCATGTAATCGGTTTTTGGTTAGTTTGATACAAACAAAAGACTTGTAGAACTGAACCAGGCAAAATTTCAGTTCAGATTATGAATTTTTTTACTGAAACTAACCAAAGTTTTTGGTTTTGCGTGGTTTAGTTTTGATTAAACTTTTAATTTTTAGTTAATTTGGTTGATTCATTCAAAACTTGGTTATTAGTCTTATTTAGAGTTTTGGTTATAAGCTATTAGTACACCCGGTAACATTTCTCACCGTGTACAGTGATAGTATTACACACCTGCCATTGAAGAGGGTTTTGTTGGCATGAGCAATTGCTCGAACTCTTCAACAATCTCTTAAGCATTAACGACAAAGGTAGTTCTAAAGCTCTCTCCGTTGATACTAGGTGCCTTGGTTTTATCCTTTTCTCTCGACTAAATGCAAAATACTGCGGCAACTCCTGTAGATTTCCTAGTTTACCTTACATGAAGTAGCTTTGCTCTCTATGTTGAATGCGAACATTGATGGACATCAAAGGATCATTCCAGTCGCCTCTGATCTCGAGAGCCCTATACATAGGGGGCAACTGTCCCACCCAAAATGTAAATGGCTTTGCTACAGGTTGCAAGTAGAAAAGAGAAGGCTTGAGCTGGTCTTCTGCGCTGCTAATCAGAAGTTAAACAGTTTTTGATAACTCTTTTGAACCCAACCTCATGGACATATCACTAGAGAGGGAGGTGAAAGGTTTTAGTTGTGTTCTGATGTCGGAAGTGAGGATCGTTTGATACATCCCCAACATTCTTGAAAGGTTATTTGGGTAGAATCCCTTTGATAGGAGGAAATGGAGGACAGATTCAATGGAGTCAAGAGAGGTTGAGTGAAGGAAAAGGTTGAAAGAGATGGTGCCATAGTCAATTCCCATAAACTCGAGACATAATTTTTTTTGGCGTAGTTTTTGATACAATACAATACTTTTAAGTTGGTGATGAAGAATTAGTTTGTATTAAAATTTAAAATGGTCGAAATTGACAATTGATCTGATGATTGAAGAAGACATTGGTTTAATATCCGATTAGATCATTCATGGTTTACGGTTATTATAACCGGTTATCAGCTATTCAGCTACTTAGTATAAAAGCAGAGCTCCTGCGTTCCGTATCTTTTTGGTTGCGCAGTTAAGTGTTTGGCTTGATACGAGTCGTGAAGTATCAATGTTAAAATTCGATCTAATTAAAAAAAGTGTGCTAACGCAATTTCTAACATGAGAAAAAAATGTAATCAAACAAACATAGATATCGGGAACCGGCGGTAAGGACAAGATGCTTGAATCCGAACTTTCCGTTTCTCAAGAAAACTACGAAGAGATCTCTTCGTGGATCCTTTTTGATGATGATGAACTCGATACAATTTTTCTGGGATTATTGAAGGATCTGAGCCGTCTGAACTTTCCAATGACAAAGATCTCTCTTCCCTATCTTTACTCGCTAGTGATAGTATAGCTTTTCCCTGGAGATGAATAAGATCTGAAGAAACACATATCTGAGTTTCTTGCTTTGGTTGTGGAGTTTCAGAGCTGCTTGAATCATAAGGAGGAAGAAGAAGGCGAAGTTCCAAGTCGCAGTTACTTTGCATCTTCATTTCTTTCTTAATTTGTGAGTAAAGGATTGTGAAGTTTTTTTTGATGGCGATGAACTGATGATGGATGAGCTAGTCGGTTGATTTATATATACGTGTGTGTTCGTGCGCGTGCGTCACGTGTTGTGTATGTGTGGAAAAGCGATAACGGAGATAAGAGCTGGAAACAGAACACAGTTCACATCTCTGCTTCTCTCTCTCTCTCTTCCCGCACGTGTATAATGTTTTTTTTCTGGGTTTAGTTCTTTTTTTTTCCATTTGTTTCCTGTGGTGGCAAATTTTCTCTTTTTTGCTTTCTTTTGTTTAAGGCTTAAGGATACGGCTGTACCCACATATCACACTTAATGCATGTAGACCTAATTAATAAAACATTTCAAATTTTCAATACTAAAACCTTTTCTGTTCGAACTTCAAAATAATGACCTTATCAAGATGGATTGGATATACATCAAACGTTTTAAGATGTTGAATAAATGTATGATACTATAAATAACTAAACTACACGTGATTAGTTAGTTATACATGGTTTGGTCACTATTTGCATCATTTAACTAAATTAATTGTCATCCTGTGATTAATGTTGATTAAATTATATAAGCATATCATTTCAGCCAATTCTAAAAGCTCTGTACCGAAAAAGGTCTAAACCACGTGGAAAACGTCATTTTTCATAGCTTGTTTAAAAAAACATAATGATCTCAAACATAACTATCAATTGGGCAGATCTCGAGTAACAGATTCTTCTTCTAGCGTTTTAAAATTTTACTTTGCAAATCCTCTTAGTTTCATATCTTGCAGAACATAACTTCGACATTTTCTCAAACTCATTTTCAGATACCGCAATATCAGTGTAACATGACTTTGATACGCCTCAAACAGAAGTCTTTCTAATTAGAAAAAAAAAACTGCTTTTGTAGATACAATGAGTGAATTAATCGAAAACCAAATAGTAGAACTGTTCTTACATGACTTAATAAAACAATAAAATCAAGCTGATGATAATCAATGCGACATCCACAGTTAGTCGTGAGTACTATCCCTTTTTTTGGAAGATTAGTGAGACTTTGAGCTAGATATTTATACGCGGAATCATGTTAAATCGAAAAACATATTTTAGTTTTATTTATTGATGAACATAACTTGATATTATTTGAAATTGGATACAAGAATCGTGGATGAAATCATAGACGGAAAATAACTACTTGTCACTATTCAAATGCAATTTAGTTGATTCCTTAAAAATTTCTCCTTCTAAAACATTTTACTCTCTCTACAGTCGTGAGTAATGTCCCTTTTTTGAAGATTAGTGAGACTTTACGTTCTAAGTAATTAATTTAATGCGTTATATATATTTTATAAAAGTTTTTAATAGAAAAATAATTCAAGTAGTATACTATAATGATATAATAGTACTTATTAGTACAGACATTATAAATTTAAGATTATATATGATAAGTTAACAGACATCAAATAATTACTTATATATGACAAAATAGAAGTTCGTTTTTTGCTATGTCATATCACCAATAGCGAAATTACTTAAAACAAAAAAAGTTCCGCTTAAAATACTTAATCAAAAATTACGAAGAGAACAGTTCATCACAAACAAAACACGAAACCTCTTCTCTAAATAAATTACAGTTACTAACACTAAATTCGATATAATAAGACATTAATAACGAAAAAATAAAACTTCGCGCGGTGCGACTCTAGAAAATTCTCTTGGAGATACAAAGCTTCGAGATCAATCTATAATCAGAGTTGTACGATCAGCAGCAAATGGAAATTCAAGCTATTGAAGAGCCATCAAGTGGAGTACCCACAAGCAGATCCAACAAACCATATGGAAAAGCCCTGCAAATCTCAACCTGCGTGCTGACAGACGGTGGGTAGTTTCATGGAGATGTACCAGGAAGAATATGAGAGAGATCATCGTCACTCTGTCTTGTGCTAAGACTCAATCCTTATCATCAGAACTCGGCTGGGAATAAAGGTGTCTTACGAGGATTATGGCCAGCTTGAAGGTAAAGTGAAGGCAGTCAGATTATGATGTGACGGAACGGTGAATTTTACTTCGATACGAGCACATCTTCTATGTGTTTTGGAGAATCAGCGTTTTAACAATTGACAGAGATGTGATAGTTGCGCTTGCTCGATGAGTACAGAGATACCCGAACTTCCTCAACATATCCTTTCAAGATAAGGATTCTCAGCTCTCATGTGGTATCGGCGGCAAGGGATGTTAGAAACATTGGGTCAAACTGGGCATGTGGAAGAGGTATCATCGTCGAGCCTACTAGCATAGAGAGCGAGAAGTTTGGATCAAGGTATTGTTGATGTTGATGATGTGATTACGCTCACAGAACCGTTGACTTGCTAAAGATAAGAGCCTGTTGATGTTAATTTCAGAACTACAAATGGCTTCAAAAGTTTTGCCTTTATGTGGGAGTCTTAGCATGACTTTGAGACATGTCTGGATTACACACAAGCACAACAAAGGAAGTATGAGCTCATGGATATTGAACAAACCTTGATTCACTACTTCAGAACGTGGAAGCTGCAGATAGGCGGAGTATAACACGATCAAGAATCTGAGAGACTTCGGTTCAATGGTCGCCAAGTCTGATGGATGGCTGACATAGGGCTTCAAGGTCACTTCTGAAGGGAAGCAAACATACGCTGAACAAACGACTGTGGTCCAGCTATCTCAAACAATGACAGCTATGACCCCAGCATGACCAGTACGCAAGCGTAAAACAATGGAGGCAAGCAAGAGAAACTTCACACACACCAAAAGCGACACGAACAGAACGGGTTTGATAAAGGTTTTAGTGCGTTCCCCTTAAAACACTCAGGAAACATGAAACTTTTGCATTGAATTGTCAAGGTTTGGAAGCCCTGGACAATTCCATATCTCAGGATATAAAGATCTTAATAACCCTGACTAATGCTTCTTGTTGAAACTAAAAATGTAGATAGTATGGTATATCAAATAGCTTAAGATCTGAGGCTATCATACTCTTTGTAGTGTCGCCTAGGCCGGTGCTAGTGGGGAGTAGCTTTCTTTTGGATGATAAAGTTAAGATCAGTTTTTTGGATAAGCCACTCTGTACTCATACTGACATGAGTTGTACATGCAGATGATGCAATATATGGTGTCATATATATATATGGAACCCAGTTGGACAGTATAGATAGTGAGCAATGCGCGGAATTTATAATTCAGAATATGCTGGTTTTTGCAGCACAAGCCAGCGTATGGATGATCGCGGCTTTTTAATGACATCAAGGCAGACAGGATGAGAAGCAAGGAGACTATAAGGTCTGTGGCATCTCTCTCTCTATTTGTACTAAAATATTGTCAGTTTAGGTATGCATGATATAAGACTATAGGAGGATTACATGACAGCAGAGGTCTACAATATACTGTAATGAGCAAAATAGATAGGCTGTAGCGAATCTGTGATGTCTAGATATGTATCCAATGGCCACGTATCTGTTACTCTCATTGGTTGGCTCTGACACAGCGCATTGTTACTTGACACGACCAGAAGTGGAAAAAAAGTAAAACATTACAGGTACGATCCAGATGGGCAGCTTACCAAGTTTTACAATACTATAGCTCAAGTTTGCAGAATGAGAGGGGCTTCATCTATTAGCAGGTGATATACATGCGATTATCAGAGAATGCCGACATGCTTATCTCAATGAGAGCAGCAAAATACTAATTCAGGAAAGCAAATCTCCACCTTAGGACGACATCCAGACGCTTATGAGATGCCCTTCTATTGATTATGCTCTCTTGGAAAACTTAAAAGCTCAGTTCAGTGCAATATAGTTGGAAGAGGAATACTGAGAACTAAAGCGTGTCTGTTGAAAGCAGGGGACAAAAACACCAGATACTTCATGCCACAAACTAGCAAAAGCGCAGCTACAACAGAATTGCGCTCACTGCGAGATGAAGATGGAAAGACTACACGCAAGCAAAAGATGATATCTGTTTTGGGTTGGAAAGTACTTCAATCAACTATACTCTAGTCATGAAAATTACATCGACCCTCATATTATGGAAGTATTCTCGTTACAGTAACAGAGAAATTAATCTAAAAAATCACTAGGCCGTTACGGAGGTGAAATCAAAGGGTGGTGTTTGCTTTGATCCAGATAAAGCACCAGGCCTGATGGTATGACAGCTGCCTTTTATCGTCATCATTGGGACACATTAAGCCAGGTGTTATCTCTTGTTAATAATTTTTCTGTCATAATCAGTTAGATCCTTAGATTGAACCAGACTTACATTTGTCTAGTTCAAAGGTTGAGAACCCGACTACTCTAAAGGAGTATAGCCAATTAGTTTAGCTAATGTTGCTTATAAGATTATATCAAAAAATCTTAGCTGAGCGATTTGAAACCATGGTTATGCCGCATCATCTCAGAGATCAATCAGCTTTCATTCCGGATCGCCTAATAACAGATAATGTCCTTATAGCTCATGAATTAATGCACTCTCTTCATACTAAGAATCTTAAGCATAAATTCATGGCTATTAAACTTGATATTTCCAAAGCTTTTGATAAAGTGGAATGAGCTTTATTGATTCAGTAATGGAGAGAATGGGCTTTTGTCAAACATGGAGGAGTGGATAATGAGCTGCGTCACTTCAGTCTCATACTCAGTTTTGATAATGGGGAGCCAACGAAAAGCATCAAACCGAGTAGAGTCTTAGGCAAGGTGATCCTATTTCCCCGTATCTATACATATTATGCACTGAGGGCCTCTCAAGACTGATAAAGCAGACTTTCTCCATAAAGTATCCATGGTTTTAAAGCTTCAAGATGTGGACCTCCGATTTCCACATTTACTTTTGCAGATGACTCATTGTCTTTGTAAAGCACTATAGATGAAGCTAAGCATCTGAAGCATATCCTGGAAGTCTATCAGAGAGCATCAGGTCAAGAAGTTAATTACTCCAGTCTGCCATCTCCTTTGGAAAAGGTACTCTGCAACAAACTCAAACTCAAATAATGAAAGAATTGGGCATAGTTAAGGTTGGGGTTTTGGAAATATCTAGTCTTCCTGAACAAATTGGAAAAAGAAGAAAAATGAGGTTTTCCAATACGTCACTGATCGAGTTAAAAACAAGATGGAGAATTGGTATTCAAAGCTTCTATCCCCAGCTGGTAAAGAGGTACTATTAAAGGCTGTAATTACAGCCTTACCTACCTATACTATGTCGTGTTTCATGTTGCTAAGTCCATGATAAAGAGATAACTAAAGCGCATGCGTAGATTTTTGGTGGTCGACTAGTGTAGACAAGCAGGGGATCTCTTGGGTGTCTTGGAAAAAAAGCTACTGCAACTAAAAAAGATGGAGGAATGGGCTTCAGGGACATGTTAACTTTAATAAAGCAATGCTTGCAAAACAAGCCTGGAGACTAATAACTAACCCTACCTCTCTTCTGGCATAGAGTATATAGGCAAATATTTTAGAAAGTCTACTTTTTAACTGCTCAAAGCTTTCAAAGTTCTAGTTATGCTTGGCGCAGTCTTATCCAGACACAACAGCTGATCCAAAGGGAATAGATGGATTTATAGGGGATGGTCAGAGTGTGAAAGTCTGGAAAGATAACTGGCTTCCCGAGACTCCCATACCTAACCCAAGAGGCTCAAGCAATTTATTATGCCTGCACTTGCTAGTCAAGGACCTTTTTCTACCAGGACGAAAAATGTGGGATATCAAAAGTCAAATCCTGATTCATGAGAATGATGTTAATAGGGTACTACGCATAAGACCAAGCTGGTTGGGAAGCCCAGATATCATTAGATGGAATCATGGAACAGTAGCACCTACACGGTTAGAAGTGGATATCAACTACAAAGGGAAATTGATGCTGAAAATCAAGATGCACATGTCTCTACTTCATCCTATTCCAGGACCGTAACAAATACTGAAGAAAATTTGGAAACCAAGGTCCTCCAAGATCAAATCTTTTGGTGGAAGCTTCTCCATAATGGCTCCCTGTAGCTTGCAATCTTCGTACAGAGGATGTAAAATGCAAGATTTGTGCCAAGTATTGGGGAAGAGTAGAAAGTGTGGATCATATGATGCTTCAATGTAGGGTGGCCTCTGAGATCTGGATGCATGCGCTTGATGAGAGTAACCTTCGAATGGCCGCATTCCCTCGGTGATCGAGTTTCTCCATGGTTTGTCCACACTCTTCTCATGATCAAGAGTTTCAGCTTGCTCTTTCCTTGTTGGAAAATCTGGAAAATGCGAACAGGTTAGTGTTTGAGAACAAGAGAACACATAACCCATGTCATTAACTCTGCTTTATGGACTGAGACTCTGGCAAAAGGCCTCTGAGGCGGACGAACCCAATCCACAAAGACGTATATTCATAGAGGCACGTCTATCAAGGAGTTCTCCCACAAAATACAGAATTGTATTGCATTGTGGATGCTTCTTGGAAGTCACCATCTGAAAAGATTGGTATAGGTTGGTCCTTATACAGCAAAGAAGGCATACCTAGACTCCAAGGAAGTGCAGCGATGAACCTACAAATACAAGTTTAGAAGCGGAGGCAATGGCCATGTGACGGCGATAGAACAAATGCATAGATACAACTACAAGAAGTAGCATTCCTAGGAGACTCAATGGAGCTTGTAAGTAGCCTGAATCCTAGCTTCTGTAATCAAAACAGTCGAAAGTTAGGATCTCACAGCGTTACTTATATTCAAGATATACACGCTGGCTACATAATCACCAGTTTAGCTTTCATTATGTACCTAGGAACCTTATAGTTGCCGTTGATCTACTAGCTAAAAAAGCAGGCGTAATCATCAAATTTACGGTATATCCTGTGTATACCAATTTAGCCATGTAAACACTCCTTTCATGAAATGAAATTGTTGGGCCAAAAAAA